>VZZY01014570.1:0-16589 GCA_013400335.1 Eurystomus gularis
GCCCCTGCCGAAGCTGAAAGAAATCGCAGCAAGAAGCCGCCGCCGTGCCAAGAAACCACGGCAAGAAGCCGGCACCACCATTGGAGAGAGATAGAGACTACGATCAGGCCGAAAAGCTGCAAGCTGCTGACATCACTGAAACCGCCCAAGTCTGCTGGCCAGGTGTCGCTACCCCAGCCCCTACGGGGACCATCGCCATACACCGGAAAAGGGGTAGAGAATCGATATTTACACACCCACACCACACCATTTACACATAAGTTATATTTTTGAAATAATTGACTTCTTGTTTTGCCCTATTCTCTCCGTTAGTTCTAATTCTCCTCGGGGAAGGGGGAGTGAGCGGGTGGGCGTGGCATCCCTCGATATAGTAATATTTCCATAGAGTAGATATGGTTTTATGTGAATATTTGGTAATAAATTTGTTGAATACTCATTGGTCTCATAATTGCCTACGAGCTTGGTGGGGAGGTGTCTCGTCTTGCCCTCGATCCCCACCCCCTTCGGAGGCGGGTTGGACATCTTGCGCCCCGACCGCGACACTCCTTTTTCTTTTTGTACAGCTTTAGCAGCTGAAATCAATTCATTCTACTAGAATCTCACGTTTTGTACTAATGCTTAAACATTAGTGGGAGGAATGCTAAGGAATTAGCTCTAAAACTTAACCATTTGGTTAGTTCTTGTTTAATTTGACTTGTAGTTTGAGACAGACTCAGGGATATCTCTCCAATGTGTTTCCTTTTTCTTAAAGTCATCTGTAGATTTTAATCATTAGGAAATTATATGCACTAGTGAGTAAAAATCAAAACCCATCAACGTATTCTCATTATTTTAAAATTAGCTTTATATAAATATTAAAACATTTTATTAAAAAAACCCCAAACCGTCAGAAGGTTTCATTAGGCTATTTTACATCCTGAGGTTAATGTCTAAGTGCTAGGTTTTGTAAACAAAAGTGCATATAAGTGGCCATTTCAGATGTGGCAGTTCTTATTTTCTTCACTTATCTTTTTGTTTTAAAATCTGCTATCACTGAAAAATAGAAAGTAATGTTTTTCACAATTTTTTCTTTAATTTTAATGTAGATTAAATATATGTAATAATTACACATAAATTTATTGATATAACATTGGTTTATAGTCAACTTTTTTTTTCTTCAGTAAATAAATACACTGCATTCATTAAGAATGTTTTGAGGTTAACTCTATTTTATTTTGAGAATCTGTACCACTACTGTACTATGTGAAACATTTTAGATCAGATGACTTAACATGAGGATGACAGCCATTTGCAGTTTTATCTCAATAGAGCTGTTAAATAAGGATCTGATCCTCATGTTAAGTGATGTGGTACCCACTTAGAAGATCCTCTCTGCTATAAACTGTTTATAATATATAAAACTTTAAATAGTGCTATATGTACATAGACTGAGCATTCTAATGTTCCCCTTACACATTATGAGAGCTCTGGGCAGAGTACTGCAAAACGTGCTAATAAATCAGAAAACAAAAAATGGAAAGGTCACAAAAGTACATTTTACAATTGTGTTTGCTAAAATATATGAGGCATTAAAATCTGAATTCTACATTCTCATGACAATGCCTGTAATGAGAAAATACTATGAGCCTAATCTATTCTCCTGACAATTTAAATATAACAATAACCCAGTTGTTATCTTGTACTTCTTCTCCAATTCCATAAATAGAGAAGGTCATAAAGATAGTGAAAATATATTGGAGAATTTAAACCTCTGACATTTTCCTAAACTGTTAGACTGAGAGAATACATGGATAACATTATATGACTTTCTTTGGAGGGATAAATTTAGGCTAATAGTTGACCTCTCCATCAGTTATTTTTGTGGGTTTTTTTTCTCTATTCATTTCAGATCATGTTGCCAAAACAGGTAGTTAATTTAGCAATTATAAATTAAAACACAAAAATAAACATAACTTTTCTGTGATGATTTCATCCTAAGGCTGGAACTCTAAGGGTTAGTTTTGTTGCCGCTTTAATAAAGGACATGTCTGTCTTACCCACCCTTTAAAATATTTTAAGAGTAGAGATTAAATCTAGGCTTCTAAATCTTAAATGAACTGGGATAAGCTCCCAAAATCAATACTTTCAAAATTAATCCTATCTACTTATACGTTGCTTTACTTCTGAGGCAACCTTGTTATTTGAGTTTCTTATATCTGAACATCTATAAAATTTGAAGGATTTTTTTTTTTTTGTGATATCTGTTATCAATATCATGAATTCATGCATTGACACAATGACACTAAGTAGAGGGGGATAAATTACAGTCCCTACAGATGATACATTACAGGCCATTTTTACAGATGATTATTTCAAAATTATACAAGTTCAGCTAAAATAATTTTTCAAAGGTCTGATCTTGTCCATCACCTCTCAATATGTACAGGCTGTTTCTGAACAGGGTTGTTCTTATACATTTATGAATAACGAAGCGTATATGCAGAGAGTTGTTGCTATGCAGCTGTTTGTAAGTGTGGTGGGTTAACCTTGGCTGAGCGCCAGGTGCCCCACCAAGACACTCTGTCACCCCTGCCTTTTCTTCCCCTCTTCCTCCTCAGCAGAGCAAAAAGAAAGGGGAGGAAAATAAGATGAGAAACAAAAAGCAGTTTAATAATAATAGAAGTAAAAGCCAAGCAAATCCGCGCGTGTAAGCGAAGGAAAACAAAGTTTTATTCTCTACTTCCCATCAGTAGGTGATGTTTGGCCACTCCCTGGGAAGCAGAGCTCCAACACGCATAGTGGTTGTTCTGGAGGACAATGGAACGGCCACCCCCTCCTCCTCCTTCTCCCTAGCTTTATAGCTGAGCTGACGTCATATGATATGGAATATCCCTTTGGTCAGTTTGGGTCAGCTGTCCTGGCTGCGCCCCCTCCCAAGATGTGTTTTACATGTGTTTATCAATTTTATTTCTAAATTCATCAAGAGTGAAGGTATAGCAGAATTATAACAAAGCTACTGTGAAGCAAAAGTATTAATTTCCCCACTACTACTCTGATGGCATTATTTGTCTGCTTGCCCTTGTTGTCCAAATCCAGCTTCTAGAGGAAGTGGGAGAGAACAAGGATCACATTAAACAAGCAATTAATTTATGCCCAGAATGCCTAAAAACAAATCTGCAGTAAATGTCTTCCTTTAGTCATATGAGCTGCAATTAATTCAAAATTATAACTGTGTATTTTATTTTATTTGAACTTGGATCCCAGTCCCACAAAGACTTCTACAGAGGAAACAGCTTAAGTACGTTAGCAGCCAGTTTCCCTTATACCATTTAGTTTTCAGGGTTAGAACCATAGTGTAATTTCATATAGAACTACAATTTATAAAACAAATATGCTTTCACAGTTTAACAATTACTACCACCAGTGATTTTTTTCATATCCTTTACAGAAAGACAAATCTATTCTTTAGACATACTACAGTTTAAGAGTTTGCTGCAAATTTTATTTTGAAAATATAGATTGGTGCAAATAAATGCCTTTGCACTTTAAAGATGGCTCGTCTTATCCTCACTTAACTCAAAACTTTGATTTTGTTCTAAAAAATCCCTTTGGGATATACCCAACAAAAGCAATAACAATGATCTGATGGAATTTTAAGTGCAGAATAGAATTGCTTAGTGTAAATGTAGTCTAAACTATTACTTGAAGACAGGTTAAAGTCCTGCATTTATTTGCCCATGGGGCATGGATAGAGTAAGATTAGATTTTATCCAATCAAACACGTGGGAAAATCTGTTCTTCAGAAGACCTGATTGACAGAGGTTGGATTCACAGTAAACCCATCCTTGTCATAAATATCCAGGTCTGAATTCCAATCACCGTGACGTTGCTAACTGATTTGCAAAAGTTTTCTTTTGATTCCAGTTTTGTTGCTTTGCATATGGAACTGGCTAGAAGAGTTTCATATGACTGAAGACTATTAAACCAACCTTGCTAATTATACACAGTTCTTGCTTAAGGCTTTGAAAACTTTTAAATGTTGTACCATCATGTCAAGATACAATAATGTACTGGGGCATTATGCTTGTATGAGTTCTTCTTCTTTTCCAGTAAATCCCCCTGTAAATCAGAATTTCAAAACAATTGCTTTGAAAATCTGGAAGGTAAAACCAAAATGCCAACATCTTTCTCAAGAACTCCCTGAAATAATATTTCATTTTCCTGTAAAATCTGGATCACATATAGGCATACAGTAAGTGACTGGGATCAAAGGTTTTATGAGTAGTTACTTAGGTTAACCTCAGAAAATCCCTTCCTTGTGGTGCAAATTATATGACAAAAATATATGACAAAATGTAATGGAACAATTTTAACTAGTCCTCCTTACAGATACAAAATTGTATGTTTTGTTGTCCTTGTCAGTATGCTTCTTTTGTTTTAGCTGCTTTCTAGATACAGAAGTTTATCTTTCTCGTTCTTCCTTTTCCCTTTTTTTTTTTCTTTTCTGTACAAGTGGTTACATTCCAGAACACAAAAATCATTAAAAAATAATGAGATAGTACCTCAAAGGATGACATTTTGATGTTTTGTGAGGAGGACAGATAGTTCATTAGCTTTATATGAAATGCTATTTTTCCTCTTCTTTCAAAGTGTACCCGTGCTGCTCATAGCAATCACTGCCGGAATGAACTTCAGTCTCTTGGTCCCAAGTTGACTTTGCATGTGTGCTTTTCTTTTTACCTCTTGTTTTAGATCTACTAAAATATTTAAATTATTTGAAAGAATAGTTTATGTTAATTATACAATGCAATAATAGCATTTGTTGCAATTTTACATGATGAATAAAGAAATTCTTATCAAATAAATATAACTGGGTGAAAAGAGAATATACAGCAGAAAGTTAAAGCTATTTATAGTAATCCTGAACCTAACTTTCAATTATGTTTTTATATCATTGGTCAAAAATCAAATGCTTTTGCGGTTAATAAGAAGTTCATTACATTCACTGAGTTCGGGGTCCAGTTCTAATCAAGTTTTGATTAATGACATACTTATTTGACCATTTTCTTTCAGCATTTTAATGATTATAGTTGCTTAAATTAGTTATTCTCACTAAATGTATTAGGTAATCATCATCTGGTGCTTATAAAGTTGCTCCCTCACGACTATAATGTTTTCCAGAGGATACACTGTAAACATCATGTCCAGTCATACTTAGCTCCTAACACCTGCCAGATTTCTCTGATGTGCTGCAGTCCACAAGGAGAAATGAAACTTTCAAAATATTGACCCCTTCACTGTGAAATTTCCAAAGTTCTATTTTTAGAGTAGTAATAGTGTTGTTATAATCATGACTGTGTCATAGAAGATATTACTTTCTAAAGATTTAATTTCATTTTCCGAGTGAAATCTATGAAGTGTTTGCAGATTTCACTGAGTTTAAAATGGGATATTTAAAACACTTGAAAATTAACATTTAAATTTCACTTTTTTAAAGCTTAAACAGAAAAGAAGAAATTCCACATTTCTTGTAGGCAGTTAGCCAACAGATCTCAGTTCATCTGTCTCTAACCGTTCTTGTTCAACTCTACTAGTAGTGAGATGTTCAAGGAAAAAAAGAAGAAAAACTTTCTTCCCTCCTACCTGCTTACTGGAAGAAAACCCCAATAATAATATAATGTTTATTTAGTGGGAAGTTTGCTGCAGTATCCTAGACATTCCCTAAATACCTAGAAGTTTTCATTGTTTTAGCACCTTACAAAGACTCTGAGTGATCAATGTCATCATTGAAAAATTTACGAAGTCATAAGGATTTGAGAGAAAGAGAAAAACCTCAGTAGTGGTAATGTCAAATACCTGCTCTCAGAGCTGTAAAGCAGTAAGAGGCACTGTATTGAATTAGTTCTTTAACGCATCTTCATATTACTCTATATTAAGATCACCTTTACCAGAGTCTTCCTGCTAGCTACAATAACCTGGGAGTGTGGAACAGCAGAACAAGAAAACTAGATGCCTGTTGTTTGGGTAGGAAATTCATCCCATTGAATATGCATACTTATATCAGAGTTGCATATGGTAGGATTTTTTTTTGGATAATGAAGAAAAGAAACTGCCTTGATGGCTCCATTCATCTTACCCTGAAGGAGATGTCTAAGATAGGTCATATTAATACCTGGTAGCTGTCTATTGAGCATGAAGGCAAAGGGAGTAGCTCTGATGTAGGTTTCTGTATTTAAACACTGGGGAAGTTCTTAAAATAAACAAGCAAAAATGACCATGAAGCATCTTAAGCTGAAATACCAGTATACTTTTACTATCATCTTGCTAACAGAAGTATTGCTTTACTGTAGCTTAATTAGATTCCTAAACATACTTTTTTCCAGCAGGTATGATCTTGATATTTTGAGAGAGCTTTCCCCAGAAGTCTCAGCTTTGATTTCAGTTATGTTATGCCTGTTTGGATTCTATTTACAAATCATGTTTTGTTGGCTGGTTCTCCATTCCCTATTCACTGTTTCTCCTTTGTAGAGAGTGAATTTCAGTTGCAGTAAATGTTGCTAGCTGTCTATTTCCCTTTTCTTTCTTTCCTTGGCTCTGTACTGGGAACAAATGTAACACATTATGCCAGTGGCATTGGGGAGGACAGGAGCTGAACAACATCCTGTGAAGTATTCTCTTTGGAGCAGACTGCAGCTCTGAAGTCAAAATATGTTATGAAGCAATAACATTGAAAAGAATTCCCTCCACAACTAAGCTCAGACTTCTTTTAAGTCTGAAAAAGCTACTTTTTTTCCCATATGAAATGTTATACTCCTGCAGTCTTCCGTGTGAAAACATTCTCTTGAGAACAGGACATGTGCAGGGTAACAAGGATCTATGAAGCAAAATGAGATTTTCACTCCAAAACAAAATTTCATTTCAATTTCTTGCAGAAATAGAGTGAAAAGAGCCTCAGCCGTTTGTCACCATTGAAGTTTCAGAAAAACAGTTAGAAGAAATTCACAAAAGGTTAATTAGCTAGAGTGGAAGTGATTTTGACACTTACCTGATATAAATCAGCAACAGTATATGAATGTGTAGAATTTATACTTGATCTAGACATCCTAACCAGTGATGGGCAAGGTTTTTACCAGTTTTATGTCATAAAATGTTCGTGATGTTCAAACTATAACATTTAACAGTAACAAACATGTTAGTTTTGACGCAGTCATTCGTGTCTAAACACCAAAGAAAGGTCTTTCCAACTGCCTAAAATAGCCCAAGACTGAGAGATTAGAGGGATCTTTTGCTAGGTATGAAAGGTCCAAACCCACTGAACATGCTTTTATCCATTTATAGGAAAAAGGAATGAGAGTAGGCATAATAGTCTGATATGAATTATTAAACCTTTTATTTGAATTCCTTTATTCTGTGCTGCAGCTGAGTTCTCCAGTTAACAAATTTAAATACACTGAAGAGTGGAGATGGTTATGATGTTTTGTTGGTTTTTTTGTGGGAGGGGTTTTGTTTTGTTTTGTTTTGTTTTTTACTACTTTGAAAATTCTTCTTTTGTTAAAGACAGGCAATAGTACAAGAGATACCATCCTGGGACTAAACAGTTTTTCTTCTTCTGTGTATTTCTACTTCCCTTTATGAATTCTAAGCCTACAAGAAGATCAAATGTGACTATAGTTTCATTATAATTTCAAAATGCCCCTAATTTTTCCAATTACAGTAGAACCTGCTCGGAGCACAGACTATCTGTTAGTAATTTTTATAAAAATGCAGAAAAGACCTTGAACCTTGATTGATGGCTTCTGATGCCTCAAATAATAAAAATGCATTTAACACAATCCTGAATTCTTATTATTTTAAAAGAGTTATAATAATACATGTGATAACTGTTAGAGAGAATTTTACATAATAAAGGTAATTTACTTTTAAAGAACACAGGAACAAATTATGTTGTTCTAACATGAAAATGAGATTAATACGAATAGACATGAATTGTATAAATATATCTAAAATACTTCTATTCACTTAAGACTACAAGAAAGCAATTTGTTTAATTAGCAACAGAGCAAGCAGAAGCAGATGACTTATGGTTTTGTCTGGTTTGCTACCTGTTACCCTTCTGTCATTACAAGGGTAACACTGATTCTCCCTTCTGCTCAATAGAGTATACAACTTGGCCAGATTTATGTACATTTGACTGGCCAGAAAAAGAAGCTGCCCCTTAGACACTGCCAGGCAACAAAGAAAAAAAAAGTTGCATTCTCTGTTTTTTTCTTCAGTGAAGATATTAATCTGAGTCTCTCTTCCAGGCTGCCACAAATTTTCATTAGGATTATAGAAATTTAACTGCTTTTGAATGTCATTATATTTTGTAAATACATTTTTATTTGCCTACAGTCTATAACAAGCTACAAAAGGAGATCTACAAACGAAATGGATAGACACATAGTGGTATTGGATATGCCCACTATTCCTACAAAACTTGCCAAAACTTCATTTTAACTTTAAAATTAATACATCGCCATCTATAAATGAAGTCTGTGATAAAATGGTCTTTTTAACTTAAGGAGCATCACTAGTCTGTTAGGAAATAATTATTTATTATGCAGATCAGTTCTGACTTCAGTCAGACCACGTCACAATTTTGCCAGTGATGCAACAGAACCCTTGGCAAAGCTTCTTAAAACTTATGTCAGGCAGGTTTCCAAGACTGTGTGGGTTTTAGCACAGAGGCTTGCAGGACTGCTTTCAAGTACCCACACTTGAGACTGTCATTGCTGAAGCAACACATTTGCACAACCTCCATGAAACGGTGTTTCCATTTCCTTTCTTGGATTCATTCTTTTGTTCTTTTGTTTGTTTGTTTTGTATTGTTTTGTCTTTTAAATTGCAAAGCCTCAGCATTCATTATATAAATTGTTATTATACATTCCCTGAAATATCTCCTGTTCCATATTAATTCAGGGGTTGACCTTGGATCTGGTCTATTTCCTGTTTCATTTTTTTTCTTGATGATCCAACAGGACTGAATAGTTCATTCTCATGGGAAAAAAAAGAGGTGAAAAAATGTCCTCGTATAACAATTAGTCTTTGTAATGGGAGGAATGCCAAAAGACAGAAATTACACTGACAAATCCCAAAGGATTACTCTAGGGAAAAGAACTTTACTAATGTAACAACAGAAGAGGTCACATTCATTCTGGCAGACCAAATTAAGTGATTAAGACCAACTTGTTGTACTGGATTTTAGCCTAAAAATAGTACAGTTTTCTTAAGGGACTAGGTTAGTGTTAGCATTCTCACTTAGGAGGAATTCAAAACCAGATGTTTCCTCACTTGAAGTTTTGAAAGTTGTTTATTCAACTGTATAAAAGCTGGACCCTCTTGCAGCGACTTTGGAGACCTCACCTACAAGTGGATGCACTGTGCAGAACTTCCCAATTGCCAGAACAGGCTCTCCAAATCCTTGCTGCAACTGGGGCTCCCCAGCAATTGCAGATCTGTATGATGGTAACACATTGTTATGGCAATTGAGGATGTATCTTCCCTAATCATTACAGTTAAGTTCATGTAGTAATGATTAGGTGCATTACCTTGCTTATTTTCTTTGCTGTTTAAAACGAGAGCATAATAAGCTTATCTTTTTGACAAATGTATTATATTATTTCTATATTACTTTGAAATAGACAGTAAAATAAGCCTACTCTTTTTATTGGTGTCTGTGTCCTTTCTGTTGACACTGTTAATTGGCAAAATAGAGTCCTAAAATAAAACAGAAATAATTAAATAAAAGACAAGTCCTTCATGCCAAGGACTCATTCCTAGATGCTAAAGTTATAGCTTTAGCTTGGCTAATGTCTCCACTTAACTCATAAAATAATTGCCTTAGAGTTAGCACAAGTAGTTCAAAAAAGAAACAAGGAGAGAGCTAATGCTAAAGCAGCATGAATGATCAGTACAATGTGTGACATTGTTTATTCTCCAACCCTCTATTTACTTCATAAGGATTCATGCAAGGAAAAAGGGGAACAATCTCTTCTGTCTAAAAACAGTGGAAAAATGTAACTAAATACAACTACTACAAAACAAAGCAAGTATGCTGGCAAAAATCTTTTGTATCTATGAGAATCACAGCATGGCTGGAGTCATCATGGGAACATAGGTTTGCACAACATACTGTCTTGACATTGTTACGCCAGTTCTCTTTCCCCAATATGCCTTTGGGGGAAACCCTAACAGAGTTAAGAATGTTTAGAATTGAATGCAAAGTTATTTGATTTTTCACACTCTTCATCTCCGTGATTTCAAAATTATTTATCTTGAGGAAGAAACCATAAAAGATGTACATAAGAACTGGAATATTTTTATTTCATTTTGATCTTTTTACTTAATAGTTTTTCCTGATCATCATGTCACTTGATTTATTTTATGGCAATCAAACATAATAACTTTTCACCAATTTTACATCAGGCTGTATAAAAAGACTGTGATTTTCATCCCTCACTCCATCCTACTCCCTGCCTATCTGAAGCCAAACTCAAAATATATTTTCTAGACTGTAATATATTTATTAGTCAAATTATACAACCCAATTATAATCATGGCAATATTTACTAGTTGAATTGTACCTCTAATTGTCATAATTATTATTCAGTCTGTGCTACACCAAATGTACAGAAGAAGTATGGCACGTTTGATTGATTATGTGTGCTTCATAATATGGTTTTCCAGATGAAACTCTGAACAATAATTAAATAGGAATGGATTCAGCAATACTGCCTGAAAAAGTTTGTAAATGTGCAAAGCAGAGATTTATGATTTCCACACATATTGCAGATCATTGAAATAAGATAGATGAATATACTGTCAGCACTTGACATAACAAGACAGGAGAATATGAAACTATGAAAACTGTAATGCACTTTAGAGACTAAATTATGATTTATAAGACTGGGGAAAAATCTGTAAAAACAATCACTTTCAATCTCCAGGTACTGTTAAAGGAGATACGCTCCACCTTAGTTCTATGAAAAGCGTTCTACCTTACCTCTTGTTACAGTCACAAGCGTGAAATGGGCAAATCTGAGTAGTTTCACTGAGCATCTAAGAATCCAAAACCCCTGGATGTCATTGATACCTTTATGAATAACTGCTCATTGATACAAATAGGAATAAATAACTTGCAGTTTAACAAAAGCAGCTAAAAACCCCTTTCACTTTTAGCTTCTTAGGAGGTCTTATTCATGGTGTAACCTTCAAAAAATTATGTTTTTCCACCTGTTTTCTTCTTTTTTTCTAAAAGATTTAGCTGATCATACATCTTCATAATTTATTCTGATTCTTGTTTTTCAATAATGAGCATTTTCTTTGGACACATAACAGATTTTGACCTGTTGCACCTAGTCACAGATAGGAACTTATATTTATGAAGGTGCATTCAAGAGATGAGGCTGCTTCAGCTTGCTGCCCCAGTTCCAACCAGCATTGAAGCTGAAAATGTACTCCCAATAGGCACACACACAGAATACATATACACCACATATATACATGACCAGCCACACAAATAGCACAAGCACAAACAGCACTTACATGAACACAAAGAGAACAAACAGCCTCAACCTGCTCCCATCTCTGGCTGATGAGAATGGAGATCCACCCTTGGGAATATGTATATACACTTGTACAGTGTGAATTCCTCTAGTACACCTGCACATCCCAAACTGTCCAGGTAGCCAGCTGACCAGGTGCCTCTGGTCCCTAGTAGCCAGCTCCATGATCTTGCCCTTAGAGACAAGCCTAGCTCCTAGGTCACCTCACTGACTAGTGCAGCTTTAATTTCTCTAGCAATCATAACCTTCACTCATTCTGGTCATTGGCACAAGAGATACATGGGCCCTCTGCCCCATAGTCTGACTCTAGTTGCTGGTATTTAGTTCCCTATACACATGGACCCAGAATAGATGTCCCTCAACCAGGAAAAGAGCTATAAAGGAATTTAATAAGAAAATAAGGCAAAGTATGCTATCAGGTACAGGGCATGGCCAGACAAGCATATAAACCAGGCAATTATTTACATGTGACCAGCCCCTTTTATCCCATTACTCCTCTATTTTCCCATACTTGTCTCTTCCCTAATCAACATAATCCAACCTTTTTCCCACTTTTAGTTTCTCCTCTAAACATCCCATAATAAAACTTGTGCAATCCCAAAATGTTCTTCTCTTGCATCTTGTCTCTCATACCCGTAGGAAGCAACCTCTCTCAGTACAAAAGATGGCTCTAGTATTCATTTATCTTGATGCATTTCAGGCACGGATACTGCGGTTAAGGGTGTACTAGGACAACACTGGAAGGAGCTGGATAGGGAATCCCTTCTGAATTCCTTTTTTCCCCCCAATAAGCTATAATTGTAGTATTTAATTTTATTACAGGATTTCAAGGAACTTCAGCTAAGCCCAAGTTTCTACCATCTAAAAAAAATTTAATTAAGAAGTTTCTGCTCCAAGTATGTAATCTAAACAAGCAAGACAGGGAAATAAAAGTCAAAAATGTTATTTCCAAAGCACGCTGAAAACCTAATGCGATTTAAAGAAACTGGATAAACACCATTATTTGGCAAATAACCTTCTGCCATGAGGCTGTCCAATAGAAATCTCAACTCTGTCAGGTCATCAGCCTATCTGAAAACTGAATACCGGTAAGTATATATATCATATGATCTCCTAAGTATTGTTAGAATATCTAAACATTTTTTTCTTGCATTAAATGTCTTTAATGTCAGCCTACTTTAATGATATACATCTGTGTCTTTAATTTTAGTATATATTACACTTACAAAAAGGACACAAATATATAGAAATCTGTATGTATATAAGGAAAGACACAAAGTCACTTGACAGTACTTTAGTCCTCAGTTTTGAAATGTCAGATTGCTGTTTTGACTTACAGAATTTAACTGAGAGCATAACAGTTATGATAGTTTTCATAGCAAATAGGTTACTCTCCATGTTAAAATAGGTAAAACGAATTTCAGAAACTGTACCTCTCTGGGTTAATAGCTAGACAAATGCTGAGAAAGGGGTTCTTTAAGTAACATGAGTAACAGTATCTAAACCTGGCTTTGTGTTTGGGTAGAATTCTAAAAATTCTATATGGTTTACTATGGAAATTCATGTCAGGATTATTTGACTCTTTACCATAGGTTATAAAATATGTTATACATATATGTATATAGATGCACATGTACACATATATAATTAAAAATGCAAATGGGAATGTTTTTTTAAGAATTCACTCACCCATCTCCATTTAAAGAAGAACTGATAAAAGGCAGAAAATATATGCATTGCTATTTGACAAAAGAAATATATGAGATAGATTTAGCATACTGAATTCATCATTGTGAACACACTCTTTTACAGATTCAGTACATCCACTTTTGAAATATGTGAAAAATTTTATTAAGAACTCTTAGTGATTATTTCTTTTGTCATCTGAATGTATTACTTATAGCACAGTATTAGTTCCAATAATGATATATTTTTATTTCTATTTCTATAGTGCTAAGACACAAAATGCTAATTTTGTGTCTCTATTCCTGTTCTGCAACTTGTCCATACACAATATTCACCCCTGATGCAAATAAACAGTTTCTGATTGTAAGACACTATTCTCCAGACTTAGCAGGCTCTTGGTCAGTAACAGTGTTCAAGTAGTGCTCTCCCTGTCTGTAAGGCTGCTGGGGCCTCAGCTTCTATGCTATGAATGGTGCAATTTCTGAGTCCACTATTTTTGGTAAATCTTGATCTCAAGCTATAAATTTCACAGGGATAGAAGAGCATCTACATGCCTTTGCGTGTCATGCATGTGCCTTAGTTTATTTTTTCTCCACCCTTTCCAATAAGATACAAATGTTTTCTGTTAATTTATTCTGTTTGTAGAGCCTAGCACTTGTGCATGGAATCAGTGGCATTAAAGTACAAGGAAAGCAGAGGCTAAAGAAGAGTAAGGCTTTAATTCTTCTTGCTTCTCTGCAGAAGTCATGTGTAGGTGTCCAGCTGTTGACTGCGGCAGGGGCTGCAGGGTGGCCTCTGAGGGGCCAGGGTCTGCCCCATGCTGGAGACAGCTCCAACAGACCCACCACAGGGCAAAGCTGAGCTTATCAGCTATCAGTGGGGCACATCTGGGAAAACATAGTTAAGAAAAGGGAAAAGATGCTGCACAGGTAGTGAGGAGTAAGGAAAAAAGTGCGAGAAACATCTCTGTAGACACCAGGCTCAGAGGAGGAATGGGAGGAGGTGTTTTAGATGCTGGAGCAGAGGTTCCACTGCAGCAGGAGAGACCATGGTGTAGCTGGCATTTCCCTAAAGCCCTTGGAGAGGACCATGCCAGAGCAGATATCCACACTGCAGCCCATGGAGGACCTTGCTCCAGAGCAGCTGAGTATTTCCTGAAGGAACTGTCATCCGTGGAAAGCCTATTCTTTTGCAGGGGAAAAGTATGAGAAGGAACAAGTGGCAGAGAGGAGCTATTATGGACGGTCTGTAACCATCCTCATTCCTCATCCCTCCCTGTGCTGCTTGGAGTAGGGGAAAGGTAGAGAGGTTAGGAATGAAGGAGTGGAGTAAAGAATGGGAGTGTGTGGGAAGGTATTGTTTTAATTTGTCTTTTTTTTCTTAAAAATTAACTGGTAATAAATTACATTGATTTTCCTCAAGATGATTCTGTTTTACCTGTGATGGTAACTGGTGAGTCATCTCACTGTCTTTACCTTAACCCATGACCTTCTCCTCTTTGAGGAGGGAGAGTGAGAGAACAGCTGTGTGGGAGTCTCGCAGCCAGCCAAGGTCAACCCACTGCAGATGAGGTGATGGTCATGTGCTTGGAGGCCAAATCCATTTTTCCTATTTAAAGGTTTTAGAGGGACTTCTTTCTGTCCCTTTCAGCTCAGTTGTAATTGTGTATAATGAGTATTTCACTGGTAAGCTTTTCATGACAAAAAACATCATCTGTTTTCTATTTACACAGTGATTTACAAAATGGACCCCTTACTTGACTGATTTTTAGCACAGCTTCAGTCATCATGAATAATATTTTATCTGACAATCTAAATACAATTCTACCATTTCATCTAATCAGCTGCAAATGACATACAGACATATTGTTCGGATACATTAATGTGTGCAACTATGTGATCGAATACAGACGGAGGTAACCAAAGCCAACACTACTGTTAGGGCTCTTTTTTTTATTGAATTGTTGATCAAGTTCCAGGCTAGGTCAATGGGAGTTTTGTTACTGATTTGAAAGTTGTATTAAGAATGGGTAAAATATCTTAGCCTGCATTTAACACAATAATATTTGTCTATGTTTTTTAATCAATCACACCTGGAATACTAAAATGACCTTACACAGCACCTGTTTTAAATACAGTTTATGACTGACAGCTTTGTTTGCTATGTGCAGAATTGAAGATCTGTAGGCTGCTGTATTTTTCATACATTAATGTGTAAGAACTTATTGATTTGAACTTAATCAGTGATATTTTGTTCCTTGCTATTGCTTTTAATAAACAGTCTTGTAAAATTATTGGCTTTTCCTTTGACTCTTCAGCTGACAATGGAAACTTTTGTAGCAGAAGTGATGCAGCACCCATAAGCAATTAATCTGATAGCCTGCTATGATGGTGTGACAAGCTGGGTAGATGAAGAGAGAGCAGTGAATGTTGTCTACCTTGACTTCAGCAAGGCTTTTGACATTGTCTCCTGTAACATCCTCATAGGTAAGCTCAGGGAGTATGAGTTAGATGAGTAGACAGAGAGACAGATTGAGAACTGGCTAAACACTGGAGCTCAGAGGGTTATGATCAGTGGCACAGAGTTCAGCTGGAGGCCTGCAGCTAGTGGTGCTCCCCAGGGATCAGTACTGGGTAAATTTTTTTTCAATATATTCATCAATAACCTGGATAAAGGAAAGAGTGTACCCCCAGCAAGTTTGCTGATGACATAAAAATGGCAGTAGTGGCTGACACAGGCTGTACAGCCATTCAGTATGTCAGGGACAGGCTGGAGAGTTGGGCAGAGAGGAATCTAATAAAGCTCAACAAGGGCAAGTGTAGAGTCTTGCATCTGGGGTGGTATAACCCCATGCACCAGTACAGGTTAGGGGTTGACCTGTTGGAAAGCAGCTCCATGGAGAATGACCTTGGGGTCTTGGTGGATAATAAGTTAACAATGAGACAGCAATGTGCCCTTATGGCTAAGAAGACCATTGGTACCCTGGGCTGCATTAAGAAGAGTGTGACCAGCAGGTCAAGGGAGGTTCTCCTTCCCATCTACTCTGCCCTAGTGGGGCCACATCTGGAATACTGTGTCCATGTAGTGAACGGAGATTTATGTCTCGTTGAGACAGTGAATTTCCTTTCCCAGAGATGCTTTGAGACTCCCATGAGTCTTTGCAGCTGCTAGGACTGCCGTGAACGGCTGAGAAGTGCCTGGATTCTTCTAGAATCTGAAGATAACGGACACTATAAAAGCAGGAGAAAGCTCCTCCTCTTTCCTTTTTTCCGCCTGAGCCACCACAGANTCCGCCTGAGCCACCACAGAGAGAGAGAGCAA
>VZZY01014573.1:0-80989 GCA_013400335.1 Eurystomus gularis
ATTCCTCCCAGGCTACCTGTCTGCATTTCAACTGCTTGTGCAATTTCATCTTATTCCTTACTTCAACGAGCAGTTTTGGACTCAGCCGTGCTGGTCTCTTCCCTTTCCTGCCTGATTTCCTGCTTTCCTGTATTTCCTGATTTCCTGTATCCTTGTCAGAGGCTTCATGGCTGTCATTCCTGAATAACTTATTTCTCTGCTTTTAACGCTGTAAGTTCTATTCTGTCATGGACACATTTTTTTGATTAAAAAAGTAACCTTTCACCCTCCTTGCGGCCATGTATAGTATATTTACCGTTAGATAACATCCTTAAGGCAGGATTCACTCAAGGCTGTATGTCTGTAAAATTATATCCCAGCCTTTCCAGAGTATGTCTGCACTATGGAAAAAAGAAAGTTATCTCAGTAATAGGGACCCATGTCAGGAGCAGTGAGTATCTCTACAATAGAAAAAGACATTTGTTCTGCCTGCTTAAATGAGGATCTGTCTGTCTGAGTATCATTTCCGTATTTAGAAATATGCTTTTTTTTTTTTATCTGTAAGTATTTATTTGCTGTAATTGATGAATCCTCTGTCTGGGGGCTCCTTCTGGCGCTGTAAGTGGGCCAGACTTCATCGTAGTAGAGTAGGTCTCTCCCAACTCTAACTTCTATCATTTAGAGGCGTCACATGGATGCTTTTGTAAGTTGTGTGGCAGTGGCTGTCCAAAGGCTAAATGGCTGCTTTTCAGCTTCTGCAGAGCAGTTAGATGGGATTAGGCTTTCTCAGTGGGTCTCTAGGTATTCATAAATCGGAGTTTCCTTGCTATGATTTCTTCCTTTTTTCTGTATTCTTTTCAAGGAAGCAAGTGACCCCTTCTCACTGGGATAGTGCAGGTGATATTTTTCCCTGTAGCAAGCCACTAAACTTTTTTGTTCTGTTCTTAGAAGGTTATTGTTGGGGGGAAGGGGAAGTCCAAATGCCACCTCATGAGAGAGAAAAGTGGTAACTCATAGCTAATAGATTTAAGATAAGATCTGTATTGCTCTCCATGTTCTGGTGTTCCACATGTCCCTTTGATGCATTTGGCTAAACCCCTTATCCCAGCATGATTTCTTCACTTTCCTTCTGAATTTTGTTCTGGAAATACCAGAGTGCTTTTTGCATGATAAAAAAGATTTGGGAGTTTGTGTGTGAGAGAAGGAACATGGCAAAAGGGCACTGAATAAAATGCCTGCCTTTAGCCTGCAGTTGGTGTGACTGTGTTGCATACTAGGTGGTCTGGCTGCACTTCATCTATTTTGCTCCTGTGTAAACATTAGCAGATTTAATACTTATTAGTGCATAGTTAGGCTTCTTACAGGACATTTCTCAGTGTCTGTCAGTGGGTGGTAATAAAGTGTAACACTAAGGGCTTTTTATATTCAGCCAATCCCTTTCTTTCAGAGAATTATTAATCTGGTAATGGTGATGTCTATAACACTAGAAGGAGATTCTGAAAGAGAATATTGCATCTTTGCCAGATATGTCTAGAAGTCAGAAGAGTGCAGAGCTAGATTGGAATTAAGTTTGTGGACTTAGGTTTGAGCCTGAGGAAAGTCTTTAAGGCTCTAGGCTGAATGACCCCTAAGGTAATGGAAGATGTAAAATTTAAAATTTGGAGACTGAGGGTAAGAGGATTGCAGCTTGAGAGCTTACCCTGGAGGTGGATGGGGGTTCAGGTGGTTTTGTGACTGGGATGTGCAGATTTACTGCAATAGTTTGTGCTCATATTTGACAATTAAGGCCTGCCTGGAAATGCAGGCTGACATGGCCTGGGGTTTCTCAGGTTCACAAGTTGGAAATTCTCTGAAGAAGTGGATTTTTCTTGGGAAAAAGCATATTTGTCAGGAGTGGCATGTTTCACAGAAATTTGCCAGTTTCTAATAGCTTCTGACAAAACACATACAAGAATTACTGGAAACAAACCTGTTTTGCTGCCATTAAAACCAATGCATTACTCTAAAGCAGGGGCTTCTGGAGTCCGTAGTGGTGGTGCTGACTTCTCTTTGACTGCCAGTGGTGTCAAGGTGGTTCTCACTATTTTGATTGCTCTGGAGCTTTCAGGATCTAGAGGTATCGCTCTAGGGAATTTCCTTCAGGACTTCCATGTCCTTGTACTAGCACAAGGTGGCCCATAGATTCTAGCTGGCAGACCTCACAGAGGTCCAAGATATCTGCTCTGCTAAAGGTAGATGAGACTGTGCAAATCTAGATAGACATTGGAAATCTTGTGAGCAAGGTGTTTGTCAAGGGGCTGTCATTTTGCGTTTAGTCACTAAGGGTTTACAGTTTTGGGTGCTGGGAGCAGAGCAGAAGCTAGAGGGGCTTGTGATACTAAGTTGAAGGAGGGGTGATGGGAAAGCTGTCATGGGTCAGCAAGTTCCTGCCGAAATACAAGATGAGTGTAACCCACCCAGAAGTCACCAAGACCTGGTAGGATGTGAGTCAGTGTTTACCACTTGGCGGAGGAATTGCAAGGCACCTTGGCATAGCAGCCACAGGCCATACACGTTGCCTGGGAATACTTCTCCTTTAAAAAGGAGAGGAAATAATGGGCATGATGGTAAATCATGCCATGCCTCTCCTGATTAGAGGCAGCACTAGATCACTTAACTGAAATAATTATCAAATATCAAGATTAGTATATGACAAGTGATAGATTGCAAAATTAACAATATTTGCAGAAAAATTTCTAGAAACTGATTCTTCTAAGATTTCTTTATGCTACTTTTGCAGCTTGAAGAAATAACAATATAACACCTTTCAGAGAAATATAGATAATTATTATTTAAGGGACAAAAATTTGCATGAACTGATCCTTTAGTGTAACAGCATCCTCAAAAAGAGGTCACAGGCCTCAGTCTTAAGAATTTAGCAGCTCTCAAACCGAAAGCTCTATTAATCCAGAGAATAAGAGAAAGCAGATCAGCTTTCTCGAGCTTTTATACAGCAAACTGCTGCCAGGCAAGTAAATTGATCTCAGAAAGGAAGGAACAGAATTTGGAAGTGCAATAAAAAATAAGATGTGATCATAAAACACAACATAAAAACATATGTTTAGTGGTTTTTATTTTTTTATTTTCCATTTAGGATTGTGATTATGCCATAACTAAGAGCAGCCATTACACAAATCAGTGGCGGACAGGCTGAAATACTGTTTCAATTACCCTGCTCACAGCAGCTCACCCCAGCCCAGATATAAATAACTAGCAGATCTTTCCTTGCTTCATGGATTAAGATTAAAGATATGCAGATAATTTAAACCCTCAACATAGACTCCTCCACTGCAGAATGTATTTTGGACCCAATTGCTTGTGTCCCCTAGAACAGACTATACTGCTGGGAGGCTACCGTAAATGAAGCATCAGGCTAATAGTATTTTATGACAAGGTAATGATAGACTAAGCCAAAGTATTTAATCTCTCTCTGTGTGTGTTACTTTGTGTTAGATAATTAGGAAATGTGTTTTCCACTCCTCTAACCTCCTCAGACTCCTGGAGAAATTACCCAGTCTGTACCTGTGTGTGACATGCTGTCTCCACAGAAGGGAGCTATATTCTATGGACTAGGGTGGAAGGAAGCTTGTTCCTCAAAATTCTAGTGTGTTTAATCTGTTTCAGTTAAGATGAAAACTAATACAGTCACTTACAATCATAACTCCTCCATTCTCTCTCTTTTCCTCTCCCTCTATTTCTGGAGAGTTGTTGCGGTACTTTTGGGACATCCAAATGACACAAGCTAAATTATACATAGAACAGCATCCCCCAGAAAGTTTTTGTATTGTCTGAATATAAATATTGTCTGGGCTTAAAATAAACTGGATTCTAGGTGTAGAACAGGAAGAAAATGCAAGACATTATGGGAGCTGAGTCAGATGTGAGAGCAAGCCTGTTAAGCTGTGTGCTGTGAATGCTTAGAGAAAGTGCTGGCTAATTGACTGAGAAATATAATTGTCTTCGAGCTACCTAGAGAAAATGGTGTAATTCAATGCAGAATATTGCAGTGTCTACTGAGAGCAGACCAAGTCCTATTCAGGTTCTTGTCCTTAGCTCTAAAGTTAACTTTGGCATTGTATTGATGAACATTTTTCTAGAAACAGGCATTTAAAGTAGCTCTTTCTCACTAGACAGGTGAAAGAGGAAGAACAATATTTTCTTCCTACTCTTCAGATTTTAGTGAATACATCAGCGTTAAGAACTCATACCCAGGACGTGTGAGACATGATTTTACTGCCCTTCACTTGACAGGACCACAGTCTGCGTGTTGTAAGGGCTAGTAGCCTGCCCTAGCCATCAGAGACTCCCGAGGTTTTGATTTTCAGTGAACAGTAAAGTATTAACTGAGGCTAAGTAAATAAGAGTGAGGAGTAATGTGGTAGCTAACTCCTTTCTGTAACTGCAGTCTTGGATTTCAGGCTTATTTATCTTTTAATACATGTCCTTGGATTAAGCTGCTTTTCCTCCTCTCTCAGACTGAAGTTACAGCCAGCACACTATGCTATTATTAATTTTATTTTTTCTTTTGTTTTCTATGATTCAGGGAGTATTTTACAACTTTAACAGGGAGTTTAGATAATAAATTTTGGTTTAAACGTTAGAGAATTTAACTGGGATCTTGTTATAGTCTCTGCAGAAAGGGAAGAAGGTTAAATCTGTATCTGACATATTTTAGAGAAGTTTTTCAGTCACTGTGCTATGAGGTAACAGCAGGAGATTGGAAGAGAGCTATGCTGGCATGTAAAAAGCAGTAAATTACTGAGTTTGTGAGTTCTGCTGTATGCATGGCCTGGGCAGCTTGATTCTCAGGATGTTGTGGGTACACAGAGGGGCAGACATATCGGAAATTCCACAAACTTAGGTAAATAGGAAAATCCAGTTCCTAGGTTAGATAGGTTAATTCTGACCCTCTGTATAAATTCATTTTTCTCATTCCCATCCCTCTCTGTACTACTTTGATATAATCTGTTGCTGGTATTTGTAAACATGACAAGGAGTATCTATGAAGAAAAGAACTGGTATCCTCAGATAGTTTTGAGAGATCTGGGGACCTCACACTGCTGGAGTTCCTGAAGAAGACAGTTATGGACAACTTCATAATTGCATAGGTGTGTTGGGTGTCCCCTGCACTGAAAAAAATCTCCCAAGCTTGATGTTTGTTTAGAAGACACACAGATTTTTTTTTTTATGATCAGCTGTGAAAGTGTCATATATGCAGATCATAAATCTAAGGCTCAAATCCATTGCTCTGTGAGGAGGTAATTTGCTGTAAAGAACAACTGTAACTCCTGTACTTAGGACATGAGTATTAACAGCCCTCCAAATCAGGTCAAAAAGTCCTTTTCTGGGCTGCAGCTGGTTTTATATTTTAAAAATACTGCTGGGAATTTGTTTCAAAAATAATGATGAGAGGTATTTTTTTGCCATAAATGCGGTCCTGAAGCTTTTGTTGTGGTAGGACCCAGCAGAGTCCAACTTAAAAATATGCTGATCGCCTGAAATTCCCAGGAGTATACTGGTGAGTACTAAAAAGTCTGAGCCATTGTGGAAACTCAGTAACCTTGTTGGCAGGCTGAGAATTAACCTTGCTTCTGTGGAAAGAAGAGGCCACAGCTGCCTGCCCCAGGTTCCTCTCCATGAGGGAAGTGAAGCTTTTCACCGGCTGAAGTAAATCTTTGCAGCTCCCAGGCAAAGCACTGTGAGAGATGCATTTCTGTTGCTCTGCTTTTCATGTGCTCTAGGGATGTAGGTGGGCAGGAGTCACACTAGCCGCAGTTCAAGGCAGAGAGAGAAGCAGTAGTCAGATCCTGCTGAGAGTTCTCTAAACAGTGTGAGGTTTTAGATGCTTTTAGGAAAGGCTTGGTATAAGCTCTGGGTAAGTATAGTGAAGGAGTAATTTCTGTGATGGGAAAGCTGGTGTGCCAGGGGGCTGTTTCAAAAGAACTGGTTGAATTGCCTTGAACAAAGCCAAGCAAGTGAAGTTCCCTCTCTTCTGTCTCCCACATTGCATTAATCCCTTGTGATGATGCAGTTAAGTGCTGGAATTCTCTTAAGTCACTGAAAGTAGCAGCAAAGGCAGTTACCATGGTGGAAAGTGCAGAGAATTAAGAAGCCTAAGGGGGACTGACAGAGCTCTGCAAAATACATGTTTTCCTAAATTTTGTGGGGTTGAGGAGAGGTCGAAAGTTATGAATTCTCTTGGTTTCTTTTTATCTGATGAAGCAGACACAACTGATTAATTTACCATTACAAAAATGAAGATATGCCATGTACAATGAGTCTCGCTTCCTTTCAAAACAGCAGCAAGCTAAAGAGGCTGGATACAAAGTGCTTCTTGCTTGTCTGTATTGCAGGGCTTCCTAGCAACTGCTTTGTAAGTGCTCTTTTCCACTCCTGATGGCCACTAATGCCATTATATATGGCTCTGTACCAGCTGTGGACAGGCCATCTGAGAACAAGTCATCTTTCTGATAGATGTCTCTTTTTGTTGTTTCCTTGAATCAGCTCAGCATTTTGCATCTTTTAATTTCAGGGAATAAAGTAAGGTGTAGTCTGTACTCATCAGAGGGAATGTTTTGAAAGCAAAAAGTGGGCAGAGAAGCCACATTCTGTGCCTGTCTCTGCTGAGTGAACAGAGCCTGCTATCACTGGCTTTTCTGACCTGAATGCAAATTATAAACCAGTTCCTGTGAAGAGTCTGTATTTGAGCTTATTATTCACTGTTCATTTGCCTGATTCCTGCCAACAGTCACATTCTCTAGTGTGTTCAGCTGGAGAAAACATGAAATGGGTGTAAATACTGTGGGTTTGAGTTCACTAAGGTATTCAAGTGACTGTTCCTGTTAAGTTTTGTGGCATTCCCTCAGTTCAGGTTGTTGCCATGCGGTCAGTTCTCAGCCATTGCTCCCTGGGGGAATACACCAAGGCTCAAAACATTGTAATTAATGCCAAAGTAAGAATAGGAATAAGTTCATATCCCAGGTCAAAAGTAAAGCACTCATTGCTCATCTGATGACTGAAAAAAGTGTTGAAGTCCTGACTTCCTTAGCTCCTCATTTTACCTGAGCTGGAAGACTCTCTTTTATTCTGCACATACACCATGAAAGCTTGCTGTCTTCTTTCATTACCTTTTTACCCACTGTCCGCTAAGAAGTGCGATGCTATCCTTCAGCTGCATTTTGCTGCCCTTGAAGTAAGCCAATAAGGGAAGTTGCAGCGTGGGGTTCTTGAAATGCGTACCACTGCCTGGTACCAATATCAGACAGACGTTTTGCTCCCAGTTGTACCTGGCAGGATGTAAGCAGTGACTGGGAGCTTGTACAATGAGGACCTAAGTGCCCCTTCTATGTAATTAGTACCATTAGCTTGTTATTTTTGTTTCCTATACACTTAGTTTTGAACTGAAACCCTGTTCTCTTTTCTTGTTTGTTTGCACAAGAGACCTGTTGGCCTCTCCTGCTCCCCACCATGCATTTTTATTTTGTGATTGAGTTGTTTGACAGCTTCCCTTGTGCTCTGAGGAATTAGAGTAGTTCCAAGGTCACTTCTCTTTGGTGTTGTTAGACTTTGGGAGAGCAAGGCCACTTGGCTGAGCTGCTTTTCTAGCCTGTTTCTCAGCTGATGCTTTCCTCTCTAATTCAAAGAACAGAGGGCTCTGCCTTTGCCTGTCCTGTCTTTCTTTCACCTTTGACAGCTGAAGTACTGTATGTCAGTTCTGCTGTGATACTGTATTTCCATAGTGAATATTCCTTGTGGCCAGTGGAGGTTCTTTAAGCAGTACAGAGACTGAGAGCTTTTTATTTTTTTTAATCTGGTCACATCCACTGAAGAAGCTTTCCTGGATCAAAAGATCGATTAGCAACAGAGGAGTTAGATGCTGATCATCTCCTGTGGCAACTGGTGTGGGGATCCGTTTGCATCAGGCAACAGCACTGAAGTCCAAGTTCCGATGAGAACATCCTGCAGCTGGTGAATGCCGACCCAATCAACTAAATGTATCAATCAGATGGAGTAGCAAATAGTTTACTTCATGAATACACTTTTCCACTTGGAACAAGCACTTTCCATTCTGAAGTTACTGTACAGCACAGCAAGGAACGTGTTTTCATTATCTGCAACTGCTTAGAATGAATTGAAGGAAATTCAACCCGACATAAAGCTGTCAAAAGACAACTGTAAGTAGGTCTGGGGCCTGTGCTAATTACATTGCTGCTTTCCCTGTGCACTTGTCATAATTCACAGAATATAGAGAAGACTGAGATCCCTCAACTTCTTTTTCAGCTTACACACCAACATGTGATGAAATGGGTAATTCCACTCCAGAAGCACAGAGATGCCATGAATATATCCAGAAAATGAGATCGAAGTCTGACTATATTCCTGATAGTTCATCTGAAACAAAGCCATGCATGCTTTTGCCAGCTGATGTGCAATTGGATAGCTGAAAAGAATTTTGAGAACAAGTGCCTCTCATCGTGCTTTTAATTGTGGCTAACATATTCTGTGCTATGGCACAGAGTTACAAACATGGCACTTCTCTGGGAATTCCCACATCAAACAATGTTAGGATGGACAAGAAGCAGCACACTGAATTCTCCTCCAAGTGTTACAGCAGCTGTGGCTATCTGCAGAGGAATCACTGGACTATAGCAGTGGGCTGTTCCTGAAACAGCTTCAGTAACTTGCAGATGCTTCATTTCCGCTAAATTCCTTCCCAGGATGTTTCTCTGAATCTTGAGTGGTTGTGATGTCACTCCAAAGCAATGAGCTTTGTGAAGAGGTGCAGCAGGAACAGCCACTGCCTGGCAGAAGAGGGTATGGGACAGAGGACCTGCAGAGATTGCCACACCACCACACATTTTGAAACCTGGAAGAATGTGCAGTCATGGTTGTACCTGATGTGGGCAGGGCAAGGGGGCCTAAAGGGCTCCTTTTCTGTCATGATAATAGATTCTTGATTCTTAAAACCTCCTATATCTCTGTGTTTTGATTCAAATGCTAATTTAATCAGACAAGTTTGAGTTAGGTGCATGTAAGCAGAAAGCATGTAAGCATTTATCTCTCTGTGTGCCTGGCCTTCCTGCCACTCTGAATTCCTTTGTGAATGCTGGCTGCTTTATCAAAGCATACACTCCCCATCTGACTTTGGGTACATCTCAGATTTTTCACAGCATTAGGAGCCATTCCTTCGTGAGAAGAGGTCTGTGGCTTTATTGGATTCCATCAGGAAGCTCAGACTTCAGGATTTTCTCATTTGCCAGCAGTATCAAGATGTCACCATTGCACAAAGACATTGTTGCAAGCCCTTCATACCAATTAAGATGCTTGTTCAAGGGCAAAGCAGGCATCTGGAGGAGACTGCACTATTTGTTCAGGCCAGGTGTGCTAATAGCAAACACACCTCTGGATTGAAAGTGTTAGTCTCTATTGTTTCAGACACCTTACGCTAATACTTTCCTGCCAGAAGCAGCACAGGAGTGATATCTAATAACAACTGGAACAGTGGTAATGAAAAGGTGCCTTCTGCTTTGTGTTCAGTACACTGAACAAAGCCTGAGCAGCTGCGCTTTTGGGAGAGGAAAGTGAATCAATAACCCGATGAGGACTGTCAAGTAGTGCTGTTGTCTGCAGTGCCTTTAATGGTTTTGGTCAATAAACTGCATTATTTTACAAATACATGTTGTGTTTACTTCTAAATCTATCTCCCTGCTTCCTGTATTATTTTTTTTTAAATGAGAAATATCCTAAGTGCTTGCTTTGTATGAAATCTGTATTTAAAATCAATTGGTGTATAACAAAGGGGCTGCCTTTGCTTCTTCAAAGAGCAGACATATAAAGTGCCATGTCTTCTGTCATACATTTTCCTTTATTTTTTTAATATGAAGTTCATAATAAGTCATCATTTGCAGATTTTCAGAGACACTTTAGAAATATATATTCTTTCTGGTTTATTTTCTTTGGATATTGGAATTTGTCCAACTGTCACAATATAGTTTGCTTCACAAAATTTTAAAGGAAGTAATCTCCAGACACCTCTACTATGTGAATTTCTCTGTCTAAATAATTTTTATTTCTGCTGTGCTGTAAACTTTAATATATACTCCCCTTCATTTTGGATTAATAATATAATGATATAAAGATTATTTTTACTATACTTCACATTTAGTTACTCAAGGGAAATTTGCTTTTCCCTTTAAATATTAAAAAGAAGCAATGGAGAGGTAGAAGAAAAGGACAGTATTAGTTTGTTTAAAGTAAAGCTAAGCTCAGCACAGGAGGTGAGCTCTCCAAAGCAAATCAACATGATAGCTTTCAAATATTTAAAGGTGTGCTACTTACTCAAATGTGCAGGTATCTGTAAAAAAAAAAAAAAAAAGGCAAGAATGATCTTATGCTTAGATAGTAATCTTTCCCCTCAGTCCTCCCAGAGGATCAGCAAGAGCAAAGCAAAGGATCATTGACAAACAGATAATTGGAACATTTTTAAAGATGCAGAAAGGTGCTAGGGGGTGTTTCAAAGTACCTGGGTATCCAGCTCCTTTAAGAGTTGGAATATTTCTCTTGTTTGATTTACCATTAGTTGAGTGAGCAGTGGACACAGGCCCCTGCCCTTACTGCAAGAAAATATTCTGATCATTACCATTGAAATCTTTTGCTAAATAATTTTCTTCTGCAAAACTTTCTAATTTCCTAAAGCATACTCCAGTGGAAGCAAGATCTTCAATATTCTTGATCCCTTCCTTGGGGTTTTGGTGTTTAGGGTTAATCCAACTGACACAAAGTGCTGACTCTGTCTATGCTGGCAACAATGCAAGGGCTCAGAAAGGCACAGTACGCTCCTAAACTGCAAGGGGTTTGTGTTAGAGAAGGACAACTGTATAAATCTTGTCACTTCAGAACAAAATGGCTTCCTCCCACAGAGTCCCTGTTTCAGCAGATGTTTGTAGGCTGATGCTTGTCTTTGTTGGCTGATGTGTTTAGGCCACAGTATACTTAACGTTTCTGCTTTAATAGCTTGTTAATGTCATTTTAAATTAACAATATTCAAGTAACCTCTGTGTTTCACACACTGGTCAGACTGTTGCAGGAACAGAATATGTAAAGATTTGCTGAAGTAAATAAGAATAGATTTGATATTAGCTACTGCATATTTTATATCTGCTTTATGTTTTTACATGACATGGAAAAGTAACTTGATGTCGCTATAAAAGGATTTATTGTGTTTACAAAACAAGGTTGAAAATGTTTTGTGGAATATTTTTAACATGGACTTCTTGTCTCCTTTTCTGTGGAAAAAAAATAGCTGCCTTCTTATAGTCCTAAGTGCATGGCGCAGCTTTGAGAAATTATGACAGTGTTCAGGTGCGTGCCTGACTCTCACATGCTCACTCGCACGCTTTCCCTGCTCAGTTTTGTTCCCAGCATCTGGCAATAGTGATGTGAATTCTGCAGTTCTTCGATATTACAATAGGCATCTTTTCACAAAGCTGCAACTTCAGTGGCAGAAATGGTGGGAGCACCTAGAGTCATGACTGGTGGTGGTGAAATGGTAGTATATTTCTGGGATTGTTTTCCTAGAATTGAGAAGGATTGCACATATGGAAAGGCATTTGCAGATCTGTTCTTAGACTATGCTAGTGCACGGTCTGATGGAACCTGGAAACACAGCAGCAGAGTGTACCTAGTGATGCTTAAAGGTGGAAAACTGGCTATCGAGAGGTACAAGGGCAAAAAGGACCCTGGACCAATTCCTCCTTATTTCCAGAATGCTGTGTGTGTTTATGTATCAGTAGGATATGGCCGTTGCTATTTTAGAACAACAGCTTAGATTTTCGAAGTCCTTCCTATTTTTTTTCTTATAGCTTGCTAATTGTGTTTTCAAGCTTGGTATTAGGCATATAAGAGACAAAATTAAAGAAGCCCTTTTAAAGGGAAGGAAATTTTTCATCATGTATAACACTTTAATTTATTTTCACGTGTTTGTTATGAGGTATTTTAAAGTAGAGTTGCATAGGTCCTGGTGGTGTACCAGGACTGTACTCTGAGGGAAGGGAGGGCTGGATACTCTTTGTGATCAGTGGGGGTTTTGTTAGAACGGAAGCTTTCTTGGAACAAATCAAGACCACTGAATTTTTGCTGCAGGTTTTAAAAGAATTGGTAAGATTTTGTAGTTGCTTCAGGGTGTTCAAAATGTTCAATGGCTGCAGTACCAGGCTTGTAAGCTCTTGAAAAGTAGCGAATAGATTCACAGCTGTGCCACAGGAGAGCACAGGGCCCAGTGACTGAATTCCCTTGAGCCCAGGCTGCACTTTAGTATTTAGTACATCCTAGGAATTTTCATGACTCATTCATTCTTGTACACCTAGTCTCTGTAAAAGACAATGGGATAATATTCTTCCCTTTTTAAAAGCTAGAAAGAGAGGTGATGATGCTTTTGCACTGCCATGTCTCTGCAGTAACAGTGTCCACTGTTGAATAAGGCTTGAAATTGGTAAAAAGGGACGCATCAGAAGAGGCTGAACCTTTTTCAGAAGCATTTGGTCAATGACAATCCTATTTGGCTACTTCCAAAACTGAAGGAAACTTTTTCAAGGTTTTCTGGGCAAGATTCACAGATGTCCTCAGTATTCGCTGGGTACAAATAAAAGACTGAAGAGGGACTTATGTCTCCCTGGTTTGAGACTGACTTTGTTCTGGCCTTGGTATAGACTAGAACAGCTTGAATGTTATTCATTAGGTATGTGCCACCAGAGGCCAGCTGTGACGTGCTGTGACCATGCCTGAATGTGCTCTATGTACAGTCTCTGTTTCATAAATGTCCCAGTTTGAGTTAGCACGGAACTAATTCTGTTCAGTGATTTTACTTTTCAGCAAAGTCTCTTCTAAGTAACTGCACTTTCTGAACTTAACGGCATGTTTCACAGACTGTCTGCTTCTAGCAGTGGTAAGACTTGAAGTTTATAGTTACTACTAAGGACTGGTGTGCAGGAAAGCTCTTACTTATACTTGCTCCTAGGAAGACCAAGGTCATTGCTAAATCCTATGTACCACACTGAGGAAGCAGTAAGTAAGAGGTCACACCAGCAGGGAGGAGCGTCCAGGACAGGTGACCCTGAACTGACTAATGAGTGTTCCATCCCATATACGTCATATTTGGTATAAAGCTGAGGGATCATGAAGGTCAAGTCTCTTCTTCAATGGCCAGTGTCCAAGGAGGATTCTGTCTGTTTTATCTTTGATCCCAATCTGTGTATTCCTGAATCCATTTCCAGAATCCCAGCTCCTGAATCTAGTTCCTGTCTGCTGCTGAGTCCAGTGTGGGACTTCCCCAGTGCCTGCCCCTGAGCATCAGTGGTGACAACGGCATAATTGCCATCAAGGGTGGCATTGAGTTCAATATTGATTCTCTCTATATTTGTATATATTTCATTTTATTATTATTATTTTTGTTAAGGCTGGTCCAGTCCATAAGTCTCTCTCCCTTATTCCCTTTCTCTTCCCCTTTGGGAAGGGAGAGGAATTAATAGAGAGCATCTGTTATTCATCTAGTAGCCAGCCTAGCGCTAAGCCTTGATGATAAGGCAAGAAAAATTTTCATATGGAAAGGAATAATACTATCTCATTTTTACTGATAAGTATTTAATGTATGTATATACAAACATACATATTTACATTATATGTACTTGAGTTGCCCTTTCTGTGCGATACACAGACCAGCTATGTCAGTTACTCTCTCAGAATCCTTTTTATTCAGCTCAGTAACTCGACTGGCAGTATAGCGCCTGCTTCCCCACAGACAATCCTGGAGCACAAAAAAGAAGCTAATGCAAATGCAGTGGCTTCACCATCACAACAGAAATATGGAAAAGAAAAAAGACCACAATGTTGCCAAGTGAGCAGAATCAATAGGAAAAGCAGAGTTAGCATCAGACTGCTTGGAGAACATTAGCAGCAATAGAAAGTTTCTTATATTCCACAGAGCAGCCTTGCTAATGAGTCTGGCAAGTCTGTAAGGTAGAGGTGGTGCATTGAATTCAGATTGGCATGGGGTTTTGTAGACTGTACAAGCTCCTGGAGGATTTTTAAACGAAAGATAATATTTTGGCTCTGTGCGCTATTTGCAGCTCAGGAATAATCAGAACAATGGAGTATGACTTGCCATAATGTCTGTGCCTTGCAAAGGTGCAGGCAAAAACTGATAAGCCTTGTCATATTAGTAGTTCATGTATTATTTTCATGCCATGCAAAGTATCGTTTGTAAGACCTGACCTAAAAAGTCAACTCTTTATTGGGTAGAATAGGAAAGTAGTAACTTCTCTGGCTTGTGAGCAGAGGCCCGCAAGGAGAGAAGACGAGTGAGCAACACTGGAGTAGCACTCAAATGCTAGCATTATGGTGCTGCTTTCACAGATTTCTGATGGGAATTCTGTGCTGTAATTGCGAGGTTTTCATCATAGCAAAATAGGCCATATGCTCCCTCCTTGTCTGCCTGCCTGCCTAAGTAAAAAATGACAGCCTTCGTAGCAAGAAAGAGAAGGAGGCATGATATAGAAAAACATGGCTGGTTTTATTCAGAGGAGAGAAGGTGGCTAAAATTAAGTAAATGCTTCCTGCCTTAGGGGTTTTCTCCGTTTAAGTAAAAATTTATGAACTGCCGATAATTGTTATGCTAAACCAAAATCAATAGCTCATATCAGGACTGAAATTTCTAAGACTACCAGCTTGATTCAGTTTAATTTATTTGAACTGCTTGTGCTTGTGATTCAAGGTCAAAATGTGTAGATTATGTGCAGTATATGGTGAGTACCTTTGAATTGTTTCTAGTATTTTGTGTCTTGTCTAAACACACTAACAGGACACAATTTGTTACTAGAAGGATGCTTTTTTTTATTTCCATCTGCTCATTCAGATGGGTACAGGATCAAAATAAAAACACAACTGGTGGCTACTAAGGCAATTCCACAAAACCACTTTATAGCCTGATGATATTTAAGCCCATCAAAGCGCTGAGCCATGCACAACTGAAGAATGTGATCAGCTATAGTGGTGATCACACACTTAAAACCATACAGGGACTTAACTACCTTTTTTGAGAATTCTTAATGCCTGGTGAATGATCGGTTCAAGGGAAAGAAATGTTTTCCTGGAGGAAGATGACCTTGGGAAAGTCTCTCTTTTGGACTGACGCCTTCATAGTTTAAAATTTAAACTTCAATGTTATGTTTTTATACCACTTTCTAGACAGCATAATATCTCTTCTAGCTGAATAGACTCTTGTAGATGTTGTTGCAATAGGCAGCCTGAAATGTGAGAGAGACACATGTAGAATAGCTGTGTATTGTGTTTATCATGCCTTGCAGTCAAGTTTAAACCTGACAATGTGAACATCTGATTCCATATGGATAAGCTGCGCTTGACCATTTAGCTTCATAAACAGTGTTATCTGAAAGTTTTCATTTAGTTTTCAGTCTTGTATTATAAAGGCTGCTTCTGACTGCAGACACCTTTGACATAGCTTCAGATATCTTGAAATGAAACAAAAAGCAGAAATTGTTTTCATTGTCAGACTGAGAATGAGTTTGAGCAGTGTTAGGCCAAACCAGACCCAGAAATGTCAGTAGCTCCTGTTCCCCAAAAACATGGGCTAGGTACTGCATCTGGTTCAAATACATTGGGGTTATTTTGGATTAACAATAGGAGCAAACTGGGTCATGGAAATTTTTCACTATCCGGTCAGTGTTTGTCCACACTACAGAGGCATCAGTTTGGCGGTCCACAAGTGCAGAAACTTTGTTTAGAGGCATAGGAATTGCAGTTATCTGAAGGATTTAAACAGACAAAGCTGCATAGGCTGCTGACTGCATAAAAGAGAGGCTGCCTGCCATCTTGTGCTGTGCAGTATATTGAACTTCCATTTTCTTGTAAGGTTTATTTTGACTGTGTTCTGCACAATGGCAGCACTTGGGAGCAACAATTCCTTTACAGAATTGTGTTTGCATTTATACCACAGTTCTATTTAAACCAAAATTCCTTATGAAATGGTCCCTGCAGAGTAAGAAGGGGAACTCATATGACAGCTGGCCTTGCAGGAGGGCACTGTCTGTCGTTCCTGCACAGCCCTCAAGCTGCATATTTCAGTCCTTCTTCACGGGGAGTTTCTGTGGCTTTTTGCTGGTTCTGCCCATGCCCACTTACCTGCTCTGAGTCAACAAGTGTTTTGTTCTTTTCCCACAGCTGCTGCTCTATATGGCTTCCCTGTCCTCCCTGTGTTAGTAGGTTGGGGGAGATGTTGCAGGGAAACTTTCAACTTTCAATTTGTCTCAGTAACTGAACAGGCCCTCTGCCAAAGTCTTAGTGGCCCTAGTTTACGTACATGTTCCTGGCTTTCCCTGCAATCTCATGGCATTTGTGAAGGGGAAATGCTAGCTCTGCTTTAGGCACAATGTATGCTTGAAAGTTTTGAAAATAACTTTTCTCTGCCTTTGTGTCTTCACTGTTCTATTCCTCTGCAGAAAGTTCTGCCGTTCTTAACCAATCCTGCACTGTAAATTGATACACTTTTCTTTTTCAAGATTTTCTCTGTAGGGATCAGAATATATTAGCTCTGAAAGTTGAGGGAAATGTTTGCCATTATTATGGGAACTTGTCAAATTCACAGTCCATGTAGAATGCAGATGCAGCAGAAACATCCACTGTGGTGCTGATGGCAATGCATTCCAATTATCCTGCTGCTGGTGCAGGGAGGGTATTTTTTGTCCCCAGGAAGCACAGTGGCATGACACCACATGTTGCCAGAACAGGTTTCTTTCCTGATTTCGGATGTAAGTGTGGGGTTAAGTGAGAAAAGAAATCTCAGGCTGAAGGAATCCAGGAGTGAATGCTGAAAGGAGACTGATGGAATTACAATAGCATATAGAGATAGAATTAGAAGACCAAATTTCAATTTCAGTTACACCTTTTCAGCCACTCAGGAGTCAATCAGCCACTTTTCATAAACTAGGTCTCTGTATGGATTGATTTGTTATTGTCGCAAAGCCTTTTGCGCTGGGCTCAAAACCTTTTAACAGGCTGTCTTCTGTGGGGTTTGGAACAGAGCAACTCCCAGTCCCAAAGCTGTTCTTGCAGCAGAGGGTTGTCAGGGATGATAACTCTCTACTAGTCTTTTCTTCACTAGAAGGCAGGACCATGGCACTCTTCTCAGCAATTACATGCCCCACATAGGAGAGCCTATATTCTTAAGAAAGAGTCAAGCTCCTAGAAAGCATTTGTGTAATACTGTGAATTTATGTTCAGTTTTTGGAATTAACCAGATTTCATAAAGCATTCGCTGGATGTTTTACCTCCAGCCATTCCAACTATTTTCTTTTTTTTTTTTTTTTTTCCCACAAAGGTAATGCAATTTACAATCTGTAAGGGAGACTTTCAGGACTGCACAGCACCTGTCTGTCAAGCACAGATCGGATCTCACTGAACTGCTTATCTTTGGGTGCCAAAAGCCAGAGATTTCTGAAATCACTACTCCCTTCTGACAATTGAGTAGCCCAGATTTGCAGTGAGTGAGGAGGCAATCAGATGTTTTTATTATAGTATTTGGGCTTTTTAAATTAATTTTAAATGATAGGGGCAAGTAAGTTTAACTGTTAAATGCCTGTGCTGACAGGCCTGCGAAGGAAAGATGTCGGGAGTACGTTTAACTAGAGGATAACTTTTCTAAGCCAGATCTGTCAACAGCAAACCAGAAGGCAGAAACAGTGTGAAAATGTCATTTCTCAGTGGAACCAGTACCTAATTGACACTTGTAGTCTGCAATGCCTGGTTCTCATTTAACAGCTTTCACAGCAGAAGTACTTAAACTTTACTCCATGTTTTCTTGTTTAATCTCAATTTCTTACTTTGACACACAGCAGAATCCTAAGGGGAAATGAAACATGAAACTACAACCTAGCTGCTCGTAAGCTGATGAAACCTTTCCGGGAGAATCAATCCAGAAGAGAACTTGGTATGATAGACTGCAGCTGGCTCTATGCAAGGTTTGCAAAGCACTGTCTTAAAACACACTGGTTTTGTTTTATTTTGTTTTGTTTTTCTGGGGGAAAAAAATTTCTTCAAGTTCATTTCCAGACTGTAATTTTCAGATCTGGTCAAGCAGATCCGTGCATGGTTTCAAAAGACATTACTGTTTCCCTCTCTCCCCATTCATTCACCGTTTTAAAAACCACAGATGTTAAATGAGCTTTTTTCTTTCAGCGTATAGGACTGTTTACTCAACTGAGTCAGTCCCTTCAGGTTGAGTGTCTTATTTGAGGTGAAGGGCTCAGCAGACTAAACTGCCAATACTGGGGGGCTGTGTGTCAAAAGCTAAGGACCCCAGTGCACGCATCGCAGTCCTGCTGGTGGGTGGTGCTGACCAGCCAAAGTCTCTCAGCCCTGCGTCTAAGAATAAGGGTAGCCTCTGTTAAAATAGTCACATGAAAGATTGAGTACACAGGTGTGAGGCTACAAAGCAGAGACAGTTACACTTTCACTGTATTTTCTGTGAATACTTTAAACACTCATATACTGAATATGACGATAATGATGCTTTTTGAAAGAAAGGAAGAAAGGAGAGGTTTTTACTTGCCTTTGAAGAAGGTGGTTAAAGGAAACAGTTTTGAGGAGAGGGAACCAGGGGCAAGACTCCTCGAAGGCAGGTATATTCTTCTAGATTTAATTTCTGGAAAGGATGATTTCAGGTTTGTCCTCAGAATTCCCTACTAACTTGCAAGATGCCTCCCTGCTTGGCTGGCTGCCTTCAGATGGTTCCCAGCTTTATTAGCTGGCTTCTGTGATTCAATTCTGAGATGTGGCAGTCAGGGGAAGAGCCTGGAGGCAACTATCTGGGGAAAATTATATGCAGACATCTGTCGTGATAGGAAAGCAACTCACCTTAGACCTAGGGTGATATTGCTCAGGTCAGAGCAGATTCCTTCTTGAAAAAGATTTGTCAGTCATGTTTTTTCCTAGGCTATATAGATTTTTTTTTCCTGGAATATTGTACATTTAGTTCTCCTTGTATGTAGCACGCACATCCTAGGCAGCTGACTCAGGGCTCCCCTATATACTACGTGCTTGGTGAGAAGGTAGCCACTCTGTGTGCTCAATAGTGTGACACCCAAAGGTGTTTGCAAATATGGACCTTTGATTTCCAGGTCGAGATTCAGGAAACAAGTGTGTGCATGACTTAATGCATGAGTAAGGTCCTCAGGAGCCTATTTTTGATGATTAATGTAATTATTTTCCTTTCTTCTACTCTGTCTCTCTTAGTGCCATGGATTGTAAGTGCTCAACATACAGATGGCCAGTGCTGCAGTGTCCTGCGCCTGGGGTGAGCTGCAGAGATAATGGATTCTGTTAGATCTGAACAGCAGGTAAATCAACCTTTCTACCACAAGAACATTGGACGCCCTGAAATCCATAGGAGTTGTAGGCCCAATACCACTGTGTCTTTTGGCCATCCAGCTCCTTATCACTGAAGAATCATTCACAGTAGTTTATCTTACTACAGTATCCCCAGTTTATCTGCGTTGCTCAAGGAGCAGTGGGGCACCATAAAAGAGCTCCGATGCTCAGAGGAAATGGCCTGACAGAAATGTCTGCTCCTGTGTTTTGCCTGAGGCATGGGGACTGCTGACAGAGTGAGGAGGCAGGCAGCAGGGTCCCTGCCTGGCACATAACACACAGAATGGCTTTCCAGCACTTGTCAGTGATTGTTAGAGTGGGAGGTGCAGGGAACCGCTTTGCCCTTGTTTATATAGTACCGCCAAATAAGAAATAAAAATCACTTTCTTTCATATGTATTGATCAGCTGGTAGTTCCTGTATTGATTTCTTCAAATGTGAGTGAAATGGAATATGGTCTTGGTCAAAACTCAATGTTTATTTCATGTGGACGGAAATAGCAGTGACTCCCTGCTCTGCTGCGCTGGGGAGCTGGTTGCAGGATTCAGTGTGCTGGGGACCCACAGCGGATCTCTGTACCCAGAAGTACATCGCCTAGCCAGAAGCTGGTTTGGGAAAGTGGTGTGGTTTCTTCCATTTTAAAAGTTATTGCTGCATGAAAGGCACAAAGCAGAGATGATATTGCAGATCATGGGGAATTATGCAGAGGTGGTAGGAAAAGGAAAGATGAAGAAATGTGGCACTTTGAACTCCAATATTAGAAAATAATAAGTTCTTTTTTAATGAGAGCATCCAAAATGCCTTCCACCTTGCTGAGCAAACCTGTTCCTGAAAATATGGCTAACTTTACCTTTCTTCACCTAGGTACTCTAGAGTTTCAAATGATTGATATTGTGTGATCATCTTTCCTCCTCTTTTCTCCTTTTTCCCTTCATCATACTACTTTCTCCCTGTAGTGGAACATGCTCTACAGGGTTATCTACCTTTTGCATTGCCATTCAGTACTCTGCTGGCTCACATGTTGGTTTGTTTGTCCTTATGCTATTCATGTGTTTCCTGTGGACGGTTTCACTGAAGTTATTTTGTATGCAATAGCTTTGTTTTTTTCTGTTTTTCAAAATATCTTTAATCTCTTTATTCCTTTCACTGAAAGACATCTTCGCCCATTTGAAGGTCCTTGATCACAACAGTCAAACTGGATGGTGGTGACAGCTCATGTGCAGAGTGCTCTTACCCTGTGTGTTTTCTTTGAGGCTCACCTAATTAAAGGGGCTGGTGAGGAGAAGAGTTTTGGGCTGCCTTCTGCACCACATCTGCCTGTAAACTGCCAGAGCTTGTGTTGTGTGCATTCTTGGAAGCTAGAAGGCAACAGTGGACAGGACATGAAGGATGAGGGGGTTTTGGCCCAATCTAAATCCACTCAACCACTAAAAGGAGAAGTCTCACCTTTTTCTGTTGGCTTCTAGCCCATATTTCAAATTCTCCCAGCTGTCAGTGTCCGCCCTCACACATCTGGCTGAAAGATAATCTGTTTCTTTGAAGTAGTTTAATCCAGGTTTTAGATTACATTATCTGACCTATATTTTCGTGTTGATTTGGATGTTCCATTTTAAAGACTGAAATAAAATGAAGTGGCACGTGCAGCACAGGCAGACTTGTGTTTCACTAAGGCCTCAGCCCTAGAAAAGTTGAGGTATGTGTGCAACCACCCCTGACTTTGATAGGACTCACAAGATTTAGGCAGAAGGGTGTAACATGTAGAATCAGTGCCTAAAATTTCACTCAGGGTTTCTCAGAATGTTCACCCCTGCTGCCTCATATTTCACGAATTTTCAAAAATACCAGTGTTTCTTTCTGCTTTAATAAGGGAAAAAAAGATCTGAACCCCCACCTTGTATGTGGGAACATCCCGAATTGTTTTAAAATCATAGCCACGTTAGGAAGACTTACTGTACTACAGGGAGACCCAGCAGCAGGCAGGCCTTTTAGAAAATGCATTTTCTGTATATTTGAAAGAAGCATACAAGTAATACACTTTCCTTTTATCAGTGCTTCTTTTGTTTTGTTTTGTTTCCCTTGTGAAGTTATAGCATGTTTTGATCCCTACATCCTACAGTTAGTTACTGATTTCTCTTCACAGCTCACTTTTTCCTAATTTCCCTTTTTCCCCTTTCAAATGGGACTCTTGACTTTGCATGAAATCTGGTCTGTAGGTGGCTACAATTGAACCTGTTAATGTATTTTAAAAACAAGAAGATCCCTCCTGCTGTGAAGACAATCTGTTAAAATAATATGCACAATTGAACATGACCTAGTCTCCTTTTAGACAATCACAGTTTCTAAAAGGAATGGAAACTGGCCTCTCTTATCCTGAAACAAGGCAATTCTCCAAGGTTAGCTTCTCTCTGTAGTGTGAAATGTCTTAACTTTCTCCAAAACACAGTCAATTTCAGGAGGAATTCCTTTATACTGTATTTTGACAACCATTGAAGGAAGGGGCTTGAGGTTAAATCTGAGTCTTGTATCTTATGTATTTTAGAACTAAAAACTCAGTGGATTCTCTTGAGGGAACTTACCATGTGTGAGTAACATGTGAGCAATTAAAAAATGAAATGATTGGCTTACATTTGATTTGCCTGAGACTGTAAAAAGAGAGTAGCCATCTTGCAAGAATATGATGCCCTAAATTGCCACACAGCTCTTAGAAATATTTCCCTAGATTTGCCAATGTTTCCCTGTTCTTAAAGATACAGCATGGCTGTTGCAGAAGTAATTGGAAAAAGTAAAGAAGTAATACTGATATTTGAAACACTCCCTCTCCCAGTCTTCAGTACAGATATCACTGGAAACAAGACTTTGATTTGTTGATGGAAATAAATACTGCATTTCCAAACTGGAGAAACAGTTAGTAATAGTTAAAAGCTTCTTTTTTAAAAAATTCCAGAATAAGGCATAGGGGTGGTCTTCCATGAAATCTGTATTCCTGTTCCCAGTGTTTTTTCTGATCAATAGCTGAAGATGTATCTTTAGGGATGAAGGCATTGCATTTTTTAGATATATATCTCACAACAAGGTGAAAAGACAATTCTGAACTTAGTGCCTGTTTTTCCCTAGCATTTATTAAATATAATGCATTTTGAAGATGGAAACATACTGACTGTGTTTGTAAAGACAAGTAGTATTCATACTTAAGGACGAAGCAACTGCTGAAATCTCCTGGCCTGGATACTACATCGTATTCCAGTGAGGTACAGCGACTTACAGCTGAGGCAGTGCCAGCAGGCCAAGGCTGATCGGTCTGCCTCTCTGTCTTTCTCTACAGAAGTCTGAATGTTGATGGATTTATCATGGTATCTGTCATAATTTTTTACTGGATTGTTTTGATAGTAGAATATTTTTATCCTGACATACAATCATTTTGACTTGAGCAAAATGTGGCTTGTTTAATTGTTGAAACAATTGACCAACCAAGCAACTCTTTACCCGGACTATGCCATGAAGGGAGGCTTACATCTGATTTTTTTATTCAGATACCGAGTTAAATAATGCTGCAGGAAAAATGGAGCCAAGAGTGCTCACATTGTGTATATAAACCAGTGATTTGCATGTGATTTGCTAGGTTCTAATTTACCAATTAGCAAATGCTATTTAAGTGTGTCTAAACCACAATTTTAAATTAGTATGCATGATAAAATAAACAAGCTAATTGAAAACAGGCAAATTAAAGTTCATATGAAACCATACCTATTGATGAAAATCTGTTATTTCAATCATATAGTCCTTTACGATTTGTCCAGATACAGTGTGGTTTCTTGAAGGGGGTCACAATGGTACTGATAGACACAACACTGACTCCTGCCTGGATCGGGGCTTTCTGGACCATAGTATTAGTCCAGAATGCACCAGTACGGTTGTGTAGTACAGCCTTAGTATGCTCATTTTCATATATTGAAAGCTTAGAGAATATTAATAACAGGCTTATGATTTGGTTGCTTATATTATTAAATGAAGTGTTCAAGTTAATTAGCAAAATGTCATGAATTTTCTGCTTTATAGCACTGGGGAGAAGCATTGAGTATCAAAGAGTGTATCAGCCTTTATTATCACACCCAAATGTGGTTATAGAGATACTGAGATGCACCTTAGAATTCTGATTTCGCTTTTCCAGTTCAGAATGTTTCTCTTTTATTCCAAGTTTTCAACAATAAGAGTAAACATGCCATTCTGGTTTATATGTTACATTTTGCAAATTGTCTGTTACAAGAGTACTACAAACATAAGACCATAATTTAAAGAGCCGTTTTGGTCAAGTGTCAGAGACCCAACCCAAAACCATCATACAAAAATAATAAACAAAGTAGGACTGTTTGTTTTGATATGAAATCACAGTTACCATTCAAATAAATTTTATTAGGCAAGATTTGGCAAAATATGTACATTTTCAGGACTGCTGAAGCCCTGTAATCATCAAGTTCAGGGGAAATTACAACCCCTCAGTACAGGTAATAGCAAATCTTTTCCTTGGGAGCTGATACTGCTAGCAAAATAACTGATGGAGGTGCTGGGCCAACAAAAAGAGAGTGGCAGCTGACATTGTGTCTCAGCCAAACCCGGGAAAATATATGCCTGCTGCCTTTAGGAAACAGAGGAAACTCTCCGTAGAATAACCACCTTCCCTGCTTGCTCTCCAAGTTCACAGGTTTTGTTATTCAGCCTTGTGGGAGAACAAAGAAAGCAAGCATCTAGCAGCCAAGAAAAAAAACAGTTATTTAAGGTTTTCTTTCCTCAGAGTTGTGGCAAACAAGAAGTTGATGGTGAGAACTGCCTAAAACTGTGGCTCATTTTTTTCCTCTTCACTGATGTGGAAGGGATTGCCATTGCTATTTAAATACTTCCCAAGTTAAAAGTGGGATGCTGCAGCTCTGGAAAGGGAGGACCAAGCTAGTGTTGGTAAACAGAGGGATTTTTAAGTTTGATTGGTAGATTTAATATTCATAATGTTCATTTTTACATCATGACACCTTACATAGCACTTCTTAGGGATGAAGAGAGGTTTTCTTTGGGTCTGGAGGGTTTTGCTGATCTTGCTTACCTTTGCCTCCTCTGAGACAGTGCCACTAGCTGGGCCCTGCTATAGAGGATCCAAGGAGATGATCCAGCTGAAGATTAATATTTTGTTGCCATGTTGTAAAATTAGTTTTCAGCTACCGTGTGATAACTGCTGCAAGCACCAGGATCTGGGAGATGGAACAGAACTTCTTAAACACAGATTTGAGTTTAGACCATCATCTGACTTTACTGATGGAACATATCATTAAACATATTCTGACTTTACAACAAAGTATATAAATTATTAATCTTCTACAGTTTTGCTGCAAAAGGGGAGTTTTGCTCCTTTGTCAGGTTTCTTGCAAGGAAAAGGTTAAGAATTTTTGCTGAAAAATTCTTCCTCTTTTCAAATCATAAGGCCAAATCTATTTATCACAGGTTTATTTGAGTTCCTGTAGCAGCAGAAGATCCAAAAGCCAGAATGCCTAAAACAGTCTCTATTGAGCACTGGACCTGTTCCCTGTTTGCAAGTCCTAAGTTATAAACCTGAAAAACTGAAAAGCTTTGTGGAGTCAATTCATTGGGAAACTTTGTGCTTGCCAGATTTATTTGTTTATTTGCAAATTTGAATATTGTCATCATAGGGAAAGTAGGAAAACTGTTGTTTTCATGGCAAAACTAGTGGTTTTTCACTACCCATGAAAACTATGTTTTGCTCTTGGAGAAAGTATGAAGCAAGACTTAAAATGGTTGGTTAGTATTGGAAGTTAATTGTGAATGGTTGGATCCCTGTTTTTTATTCTAATTGTTTGGAATGTGTGGCTATCAACTAATCTGGTTTAGTTTTTTGGGTTTTTTTTCTCTCTCTCAGAGGCTTGGTACTTCAATGCCAAATGGCATTTTTTTTTTTCAGTGTAGGCTTCACATGGCTTCCCTCCATTATTTCTACCTTCAGAGTGGACTGAAAATCCAAAAGGACTGATAGAGGCCAACAAATGAGAGGTTTTCATAGCAGATCCCCACATTTTATTGATTCTTGCATTACCTCAAGCAAAAAGTAATTGTACTAAGAACTGTTGTGAAGCCTGGGTGTTATTTCCATCCATTATTGTGTGTCCCTGAGGATAAGTCAGAGTAGCTCTACAATTCCCCTTCTGTGAGAGTGAACTACCATGAAGAGAGATGCATATAATTAATTTCAACAAAAGAGCGGCAGGGTCTTTGCCCCTGAGACTGTACCAAAGAAACCAATTAAAAATATGTTCTCAGGACCTACTAATACTACCACCTTAAAATTAAAAGCGCCAAAGTCCTAGTATTGTGGGACTCCAAGTGAAGAAACTTACAGTGCTTTGTATTGCATGATGCCAGAATAGATTCCCCAAATTCGTTTTTTTCCCCACTGGTGTCTTTGAAGCTTCAGTTTGATTTTTGTAGCTTGCCGTGTAGCTTTACTCTTATTTTCTTTTTTTGTTTTGTTTTGCTTGTTTAGTTGCTGCTGACTGTGGCTCTGATTAAAAGAGCGGATGCTCTTATACCTCTTGCAGGACCCCACCAAGATCCTGTAATCCAGGCTGTATGGCTTTTTATGACCCCCATCGGAAGCTTATAGTAGAACAGACAATGAATTAAGTGTAGTGTCAAGACACCACCTTAGGAAATTAGCCAAGTGAGTCATGAGGCCTACTGCAAATGGTCTCAGGGGTTAGAAAAAGACTTACTGCCTGAAAAACCCCAGAAAATACATCTTTGAACTTTCCAGCTCTTCTAATGTCATCAGGCTTTCCACAGATGCAACAAAGGCACTTGAATATATTAATCTCATACACAATTTACATAAATAATTTTCCGTTGCCTCAATGTCAACAAGTGGTAGTATAGCTAGGAACTCACCTTTAAGACTTCTTCAGGGTTTGGGGCCATCAGCTCTTGATTTGCAGAAGTATTTCTGATTCAGGCCACTGTCGTGCAAATTTCTGCACATGGTTTTGTCTCCTGTGTTTTGTGGTCCTTAGAAGGATCACAGCCTGGGAACTTAAATTGCCAGTCATTTTCCAGTCACAGCCTTTGCCTGTCACCAAGATTAATCTTCCTGAAAGTGAATTTAGATGTCCTCAGAAGGTAGGAAAGCCTTTGGCACAACCTTGCACTGACTGTCTGGCAGAGCTCTGTTGACTTGTGTGGAGGATGATCTAATCTGTTCAGTGTTCGATCTCAAAACTTGTCAGATCTGTGATTCTTCTGAAACGTGTGTAAAAACAGCAGTGACTTCCAAATCTCCCAGCAACAAACCCATATAGGCCATAGGGAAGAAAGGCTTGTGGACTTCAGTCTGAACTGCTGTGAGTTACGTACATTGACAGACCTTCAGATAAGTATTTCTGCTTTAAGCAATGAATTGTGTGTAGCCACTCCACAGATACTCTCCAGCAGGTTAGGAATACTCCTATCTTGCTTACAGCCATGTCCACTTTCACTTTGATTAGTCAAGTTCTTTCAGTTGAAAGATCAGTCTCAGTCTCTATCTTCTTGAGATGCCTCCAAGAAGTAATCTGGAGTTGCAAGACCATAATGTTACTCATTAAATGGCACCGTTCATTTCCTCTGTGATTGCTGCTAAGGTGATGATGGATCACCTGCATAATAGTAGTTTTGGATAAGAGTATAACCATTTTGTATTTTTATATAGGTGCTAGAAAGAGAAATGGCAACTTGCTGAATATTTTTAACCCCTGCAGGAACAATATTCTATATCTAGAAAGAGTTTCTTAGCAGGTATTGTTTAGGGAACATGCTGTAATGTCTTTTTCATAAGGAAGAGTATTTCTTGTGTAAGTAGCTTTCAGCACCAAATCAATCACCAGCTGGCATGCACTGTCACAATGCAAAAGGAGTGGTATTTAGCACCAAAATATAATGAAGCACAGATATAAGGATGCTATAATGGCAAACCAACAGCCTTGATTTGTGTATATATATTACATTGCAGTGCCAGTATGCTTCTTTACATATATCATTTACCTCCCTCCCAAGGACAATTATATCAAGGCTTTTTTTGATTCAAAAGAAGTAGAAAGAAATGTTCTCAGAACTTTTTGTTGACGAACAGAGTGACATAAGTTGTTCCTCCTTGATCCAGGCTTAGTTTTGTCCTGTTCATGGAAAAGAGCCCGCTTACCTCTCTCCGAAGTCAGGAGGTGTTACATCCCTGGTGGATGGATGAGAATTTGAGCTCCTCTGCACACACATGGTTTCTCAGTATGGAAACCCAAGTTGTCTTGTCTTATTCCAAAGAGTTGCTGCTGGAGCCAGCAGCAGGAGCGGGGCATGTCTGTTAGGGTGAGCAACAGTCCTCAGGGAGCTGGGAGGCAGGGAGTAAGAGTGGGAGTGAATTGCAGTCCCTGGAAGCCTCTCCACTAGCAGAGGAAAACACACTGTTGCCAAAGGAAGGATCCTGAGGAGGTGTCTGTCTTCTGGATAGCCTCTTTGTGAGGAAATACACTTGAGATTAGGTCTGAGTGTAATACAGCCCATACCCTGGGTTAGCTCATGCTGTATTTCTAAGATGGGTCAGTAACAATGTGACAGCCCTTATCACTGAGAAACTGATGGAAGAACAAAAGCTTTTCTTAGATGTAGTATTGGCATGGAGCTTTTTAGGGCAGCTTTTTTCCATTAACTGGGGAATGGTAGGATTTAGGGGGTTATTTTTGAACTTCTAACTTTTTGAAGAGACCTTTTATTTTGATCGGTTTGGGGTTTTTTTCCCCACTTACATTTCTGATAAAATGTATAGAAATCATGGCTTGGCTATTTTCTAAACCAAACATTTCTGAGTTTCAGGTCTGCAGCTCCCCTTCATTTTGGGATTCCAGCCAACTGTTTAAAAAAAAAAAAAAAAGAGATAAAGTTTGTCAAAACTAAGAACAAAACAAATGTAAGGAGTGGTGAAATACTTGGATTGACTCAGAAACGTATTTTCTTCTCTTTGTATATTGAGTTCAAATCATTTTTTAGATACTCATGTTTCAGAATTGGACAACTTTTTAAAATCTTCACCTTTATGCAAGATGGAAAAGGTATTTTCCACCCAGATTTAATTGTCCTAGTATTTTAAAGTAGTCTGTGAATTGATTTGCTGTCATTTGACAGGGAGAAAGCCAAGCTATGTGACAGAGATGTATTTCTTGCTGGTGAAAGCATATCTCTGAACTTTATGGTGTGGCGTTTTACCTAGTACCTGAGGAGGAGAGAACCTTTCCTTATGCTGTTCAGAGGCACTATCAAAATCTGAGCATTCCCTTATAGAGAAATGTTACTCAGAGGATTGTTTAAACATCAAGTATGGTTGCTCATCTGTGCATGGATGGAGGAGAATTTGATGCAGCAGGACATACAGAAATACTGCTTGTAAGAACTGAATTTCTGAAACCAAAAGTGAAATTGTGAACTAAATTGTTCAACTAATTGTTGAAATAAACAGCATCCCAGAATCTGTTTGGAATTTTTTTCTGTTGTGCCAAATGAAATATTCAACTTTTATTAATCAGTTTATTTTAGTTGGCAAACCGTGATACAATGGTTAACAAATCTTGCAGCAGAGAAGTAAGGAATAATGATTGAGCCACATGGAATAAATTAGCTGTCAGAGGAGCTGCTCTTCTGTCAGCAGGTTTCTGTAACATTATCACATCCTTATTATCTAGGTTAGACTTCTCACAGCTGCAAGCACTACAGGATAGAGTGATAAAGATCCTTCGGCTGTATTTCAGGCTTGGAAAACAGTGGAGCTGTTGCAAAGAGGGTTTTGTTCTGCGTGTTTACTGGACAGAATGTCTGATATTTCATATTAGTTTTTCAGGATAATACAGTTGGGTTTTTTTCAGATAGCAGGGAAGTTATCAAAAGGAGATGGCACTGAGTCAGATGTAAACTGCATAATGAAACCTGGGCATTCTTTTAATAGCATACATGTTTTCAAGATGTTTCTTGCTGTTCCTGTGATCTTATTTGAATAACCTTGCAAAATATTGGAAGGAAAGGCTATTTCATTCTCCCATCTCCATCCCCTTTTCTTACACACACAAACTATGAACTGTGATATTGAAGTGTTGGAAACTTTTCAGGTTACACAGAAGAGAGAAGAGAGTCCAGATATTCTCTATAAATAGAGGCCCTGGAAAGCAAGAGCAAAAGCAAGTTCAGAATCCAAATCAACCCATTGTCTGTCTTTTTAGCAAGGAGCAACAGCCTCATCTGGCAGTGGGGAGTCTCACTGCTTTCCAGGACAGTTTTGTATCAGCATCGCTTATGTAATTAAATCTGTCTTAACAGAGAGGCAATAAAAACTATGTCTCTTCTCTGTTAGGAGTAATGAATCATATCTGCAGCTTGAAGTGAAATGTTGTCCACTGCCCTGGACATTCTGGGTGATCTAGCTGATGACCACAAAACCCTATGCAGTTTCTTCTCCTTTTTTCTTCACAAGTTCTTTTGTCTGCTAATTGCTGTTTTAACCATTTTTATATTTGAATTACAAACTCCCAACTCACATTTTTCCTTTGTCTTTAACTTAGGACTGGTGGGTGATGTTTCACGAGGTACCTTGCCCATGTTAGGTCCTCTGAGATCTTACTGAGATTATTCTGCAAGTGAGAAGGACAGTGCAGTCCTGAGAACCAGCTAGCAGATCCACAGGAAGAATATCAAGACACGAAGGGATGTGTTCTTCACTGTAAGTTGTTTCTCTTCCCTTTTCACATTTCTTTACCTGCAAATGCCACTTGTCTTGCAGCATGTTTGGGAAGATTTTAAACAAAATGTGGCCCCAGCCCTGAAATCTGAAATGTGTATGTGACCTTTCTGTCTGTGTGAGAATCTTTTTTATTTCAGTGGTACTCTGCAATGGTAATGAGATCCTTTCTCACATGTCAGACTGCCATAGGTCAAATAGTGAACTTGTGAACGTGGCACATTTAGTCTTGTGTTGCCTACATTTTTGGGGGAATGTTTCCAAAACAAAATTCATAACAAGGAGTTGGGAGAAGTAGGCTATTTGACCCTGAAAACATTGAGCTATTACTGCTACAACTAGGAATTGCCAGCCTAATTAAGGCTACCAAACAGGCACAAATGAAATTCACTGTTCTTGTGCCTCTTTTTCCTTTCTGTTGTGGGTCAGGTGAAGTAGCAAGAAGATGTTCTCCCATCTCTTGGGGAATTCTTTAGACGAGGGGAAGGAAGGGGATTGCTGTGAAAGGAAAATTGCAATCCAGAATTGTTTGGTTTTTTGACAGTAGAATATAGGTGCTGGAGACACAGCCAGAGGCTGATCTTGACTTGAATTGCCTGAAAAATCTACGGGTTGAAAGGCCACTTCCCTAGTTGAAGTTTAAAGAAAGTGGGGAGAACAGCTTCTGTAGAGTATAGCAAAATTTAAATGAAGAATAAATCTATGTGAAAGACAGAATCCTTTCCTTTCTTTTCTCCACTTCCCTACTGTTCCTGTGATGAGGGACATGATTGTTCTTTGTACAGCTTTTCTTTCCCTCGTTGCCCTACTCTTTTCCTCATTTACAGCTGTGCTCTCCAAAGGGCTTGTTACTGCAGAACTACAAGGAGTTTCTATAAATCTCACACCTGCCATTCATCTGGGCTCTGCTGGTCTCACAAATTGCTGTGATGCAGTGATGTAGATACCTGATCAGAAGGTGTCCTATGTGGCTGGGTCAGCAATCTGCCAGACTGTACTGCCTCCCCCCATTGCTGCCCTCCCCCTGCTGAACCCTGTAATTTGCACGCTGCGCTGGGACAGTGCTTGGCAGTGCTTTGTGGTGGAGAGGGACTCCAGGGTGAAGGCCTTTTATCTACACCAAGGAAATTAAATAGCACTTCACCTCACTGATCTTGGCAGACCTGGTGATCCTCAAGTGGATTTCTGAGGCTCTTAGGGTCCACTGTTGCTGCACGCAAGCCCAGTAAAAGACTATGGTGCTTTGGGCATAGAACATGCACAGTCTGTGCCACAGAATAAAGAATATATATTCAATCCAGCTGCATCTTCTTTGAATTTACTCTTGGGAGATGCCACTTTCCCATTACATGTATCTTGGGTCCAAATAACCTCAGTTTTCTGAAAGGAAATCCAGAAATGTTAAGCAGACTGCTTTAGAGAATCAGCTGGTCTACATCAGCCCAACCTCATCGATCAGATTGATTGCAAAGGCTTCTGACCTTTGCAATAATAAGACCTCTTCCTTTGAAACAGGCATTGCTTCATCATCTCTAAGTAATGAAATCCTGTCTATCAGAAAGGGAAGAAGGGTACATCAGGCTGCAGTGCAATGTGTTGCACAAGTGGCAGGTGAGCTAGGTCTCCCTAGCCTGAGATGGCAACGGATACCTCCCTCTCAGAGCTACCAGCCTAACTGCCTGTTGTTGCTGCCCAAAACAATGCTGTTAATATTATTGGGAGTTCTAGGGTAAAAACCATTTCACAGTAGATAGATTATTAAATAGATAGGCAGGAAGATTGATATTTGTCTAGGACTATACTGACTGACATTGGGTTAAGGAAAAAGCTGATAGGAGGTTGTATCACCAGTTATGAGGTGGCAGCAAGCTGAATAGCTCTGGGCATCTCCAGAAATACTCAGAAGAGCAAATCTGCTGTGAGATACCAACTGAGTAGATAAAAAAGCCAAGCCTCTTCTGTCTATCATGTCAAAAGCCTACAAGTATGTGCTGGTTTTGGCTGGGACACTTAATTTTCTTCATGAAGGTAATGTAGCAAGAAGTCTGCAAAACAGAGGTAAACTAAAAGCAGCTCACAGGAGCTTTATTTGGATTGAATTTGGAGTAATTAAACACTTAAGATTAAAGATTAAACTTTCTGCTGGGAAAATTAGATCTAACTTTCAACGTAAAGTCCAGCCGACTCACTTGAAAGATGTAAATTCATTCAGCTTTTCATACTGAGGATGAAGGGAAGTACTTTTCACAACATAGACACTGTTGTTGCAGATAGCTAAAACTCAGTGTGTACAGCATTTCTTTGGATAATGACTTGAAATGTTCAAAACAAGGCCATAAGCAGCAACGGTGCAATTCATTACAAGGAGAGACATGCTGGAAGACACAGTGTGCCACTTCCTTTTGAAAGATATGACTGCTTTGTCATCATGATCACACATGAGAAGATTATTTAGAGCTGCTACCTTGTGCTGGGACTTGGCCTTTGTAACTGACCTGATGGCTAGAAACTTTAATTTAAAGAGAGTGAAATATTGATAAGCTCTGTACTCTTTAATGGGGTCCTCTGTAGAATGTGATTGTGAAGTAGCTGTGATTTGTATCGGAAAGGTTTTACCTTCCTAGTAGCTTAAACAAATACCCTGGGATTTTTCAGCTGTCAAGAGATTTAAGCAAATATCAGTTAGTCAATCAGACACTTAACTTTGCCAATAACAGTGCAAAATTCACCTCTAAAATACCTTGAATACTTGAGTGAATAGGAACTGTCAGCTATTTTTGCTATTTGTATGTTATCGTTCTTCCATTTCATTTACTTCATTGTTCCTTGGAATTCCCTTTACCTTACTATGAAAGCTGGCAGCACTAAGTAGCTTTATTAATCATTTTGCTGTGGCTTTCCCAGTAGCTTAATCAGATGTTTACTAGAAAAGAAGCAGAGATTGAAAGCTCGCTAATGTACACAATACACTTACCTATCTCTGTCAGAAACACAAAACCTGGCAGGTAAAAGCAAAACTTGTGATTCTTTATGGAATGTAAGAGATCTATCCTGTTGAAGCTCCAGATCATATTTTTGAGACCTTTTATACAAAATTTGAGTTTTCTCCTTGTGCAGTGGAGGAATTCAAGTGCTCATTAGAGACCAAATGATTGGCAGCCCTCCCTTCTCTTCCCTTGCTTATGCCAACCTCCTAGCAGGCCATCAAGTGCCTTGATGAGTTGCATATTACAAGGGATACAAACAGGCAGGAGAAAAATTGTGTCTCATAAATCCCTTGATTTCTGCAACTAGAACAAGGGTACAATTTTGAAGGCTACAGGGGGCAGAACAGGAACAGAAAGCCCAGTAAACATGACAAATATCTATTTGGATAGCTTATACTAAACAGCTCCAGAATACGTGTGACCTGCTAGAAAAGCTGCAGCAGAGGATCAGAGCTGCAGAAGCTCTCCTTGGTGCTGGAAGCACTGTCAAATAACTGTGCAAAATAAACTATACTGAGCTCTGATAAGGAGGTGTATAAAGAATGATCCTTACATGTCTGTAGATTTCTCTCACATACTTGTACATAGCTATGACTGTTCTTATTGGATGTTATTTAGGTGTTCTCAGGTTCAGACATTATGTACAAAGAGATGTGAAAATAACCATGATCCTAAACATACCAAATCCTAAACATGCACATTTACACAAAACTTCTCTTGTATGCAGGTATATCTAGAGTCACGCTTCCAGGAACTCACCGTGTAATATAGTAATGACATATGCTGCCTGCCTTGAATAAATGAGTTGTTCCAAACTCATCTTTTATAAAGGTTAATTACAAAATCTTTCTGAACATCTCAGGTTCTATTTCCAAGACTCTGCGGTCTTGGATCTGGAACTTGACAGGTGACATTTATGAGTTTTTTACTTATGTCTGTTATATAAATGACAGACTTCAGCAGTGCAAACATGCAGAAATGCTTTTAATATGTGAATAGGCAAGTCATGTCTGGGATTTACACTTACACTGGTTTTCATGGGGCTTTGAGGATCTTCTGATTGTTGTTCATATAATTGCTAGGCAAAGCTGCAGGCTCTTTAGGGTATGGCAGCCACCATTTTACTGACTGGTTGGTTGCAGTTGTCATCAGTTCTCTGCAAGGATTTTGTGAGCAGGGGAATAAAAAAAGGTGGTAGAAACTGATATTGAAAGCAGTGATCAAAAAAATAAAAGAAGAAGAATCTTCACACTCATCTCCACACTGGTTATGCATAATTTCTGAAAAAATTAAAAGAAAGCACAGGAGAAACGCAAAAATAACCCATCTCCAAAATCATATTTGATTTGTTATGCATGTTTCATCATGTATTTCAACTTCCTCATTTTTCACTCAGAGGAAGAAATGAAGCAGAATGACCAGAGACAGATGGGATATGGACTCAAATACACTTTGTATATGAGAGATGAGTCAGGTATTTTGGTTTGTTGTTCTGGCAAGAAGGTTTTCTTAAACTTGGAGGGCCTTAGCACAGAGATGAGTGTAGTAGCAAAAGCTGGAAATATTCTTTGGTTATTTCAAAGTTTTTCTTACCATTACTGTTAGGAACTGAATGGCAGTTGGGTTTGATTGTTAATGTAGCAATCATGGTTTGGGCAGGAACTTCCCAAACAGCTTTCCTATTTCTAAAGCGCAATAATCCCAGTGTGCAACGTCCTCAGCTTTTCTAAAGATGTACATGCTCACATGGGCACCAACACTTATGTACCCATGCTTGACCAATGCATCAGATTTCTTGACACCTCTGTATGTTTAAATCCTGAGCCTGCAACCAACTCTTCAAAGACAGCTCAGTTGCACAACAGAGATGAAGCATTTCCACGTGCTGAGACTGTCAGTCATGACAGATTGAATTGTGGCTGTGAGATCGTTATAAAAATTAGTTTACAGTTTGAATAGGAGTCCCAGAAAGGGAAAGCAGCATGCAATTTTACTGCATGTTTCCCAAATGCCAGGTTAGATTTAAATTCTGTGTAAAAGTGTCCATGTGATTTCTTTTGCCTCTGGTTTGCTCCAGAAAATGCACGTGACCAATTCTGCAATCCGCTCTAATGGTCCAGTATTGATTTAGAAGTCCTCATTCACAAACCAAAGATATTCAGGCACAACCTTTATGGTCTGCTAACAATGCAGCCCCTCAAAGGGCAGGAATGAGTGTTACAGATGCAGAGCATGAAAATGTCATCTGCCATTTCTACAGCATCCTTCAGCCATGGCTTCAGGATCCACCTGTGAATCCAGCATTCACCTTCCAGATGTTCAGTCTCAATTGGCTGTGAGGGACATTGCCGTTAAGCAATTAGTCAAGAAGTTTGGAAAATAAAGATTTAATGTGTTGCCAGAAGCTTGCATACTGTCCTGTGGCATATTTGCACAATATTGCTATGCAAAGAGAACAAGTGCCTCTGTCTCTTTTGCTTTTTTTTTTATTCTTGAAGATAGTTTTTTTGTATTGGATATCTTGATGCCTTTCTATTCTTTCCCTTTTGGAAGAGCAGTATTCTATAATCAACCTCAGCATCAGTTCACTTTAATTCTGAAATGTAACATTTTCAAACCAAAAAGAAAAGATCTTTCTTAAATTCATCAACTTATGCTCAAGTAAGTGTTAAAGATTAGAAATTCATTCTGAACTTGTTCTGTGCCTGTTTAAAGTTTCTGCCAGCAAGACCTTTTGAAGGTGGGTGAACAGGTGCGATAAGAACATTCACATCACATTAAAATACATAGCCTTATTTTTCCACTCTCCATCAAAGTTAAGAACTTGTATCTAAATTTGGTCAGGTTTGTTCATCACTGGTACTGACCTCTGAGCAAAGTTGCTTTGACAGGTGTCCTGAAAGCTTAAAAATGCCCATAACTGTCCTTTGCTTCATGTACATGTCACGTTGCATCTACTTAAGTTGTAGGGATTTATATTTAGCCCCAGCTGTAGTAGCGTAGCTATTAAGAAGAACTGGTTCTGATTACAGCAGCACAGCAGCAGGAGAAAACTTCAGACCATGCTAAATCCATGTTTGCCAGTCTGACCTCAGCAGTGCGGTCCTTGGTTGCTTCTCTTGAACTATTTTTAGCATTCATTCCCTCCCAATCCCTGTCCCATTTCTGTTTCAATCCCTCTCTTGTGTTAATCAGTTCTTTGCTTCTCCTCCCTCTTTCCCACTTTTGCCCAGATGATTAAATACTAAATATTTTTATCATCTGAACTCATGTTCAACACTCACTTTACAGGTTTCTATCTCTTTTTTAATGCAATCATTACAGTTTTTCCAAGTTCCTTTGTTCTTGTCTTTCCACTTAAACTCTCTTCTATATCACCTCCTTTAGTTCCTCTTCCCAGATATCTCCTGAAGTGAAAAGTCTTTTGACTTCTTGGCATAGCAAAGCAACATGTCTCCCTTTTCTTGTCTGAGACCTGCAACCAAAACGACTTCCCTGGTTTGTCCTATTGAGTCTGGAAAGTCTGTTCAGAGATTGGTGAAGAGCTAAAATGGTGCAATTTATTTGTGTATCTGTAATGGATTTACAAGGGTCTTTAAAGGGGAATCTGGGATCATTTTGTTTTGCACATACATCACCAGTGAGGGAACAGCTCCAACCATACTGAGATCACCTTCGTAGTCCCTGAGTCTCGAGTAAGGCAGTTGCAAGCACACCTCGTCAAGAACTGTCACACCTTTGTTTGCTGTAATTTTCCTTCCAGTAGCAGGTAGTCATCAATAAACTTTCACTGCTTGTGGTGTTCCTCTGAAGTTTAAATGCTAATGGTGCCATTTGGCAAGGTGAGCTGCATTAGATGATACAATATAACTGAAATTGGAAATTGTTTAAGCTTTCAAATTTGTGTTATGCCATTAGATTTTCCCATGATTCGTTTGTCATTCTAATTGGATTTTACCATGTACTTTGTGTTTCAAAACATGAAATTAAGAAGAATTGCATAACAAAGAACCTTTAGGAACAGGCAGCCTCCTAAGCCGTGTTTAATTTACAATAGATCAGTAAATGAAGAAGGTGAAGAGTCACAAAAATACTAAGTTACAAAGTGATGCTGCCTTAGAAATCCAATGATTAATTGCAATGATAATAAGCAGAGTGATTAAGTTTATTTAAATCCTACTGCAGCATTGGAATAGCTCAGTTGAGCAGGATACTAAGGATGACTTTTACCCTTGCTCTTCCACCCTTTAGCTCTTTCATCTGCTCTTCACTTACTTGACCTTGCACAGGATTACCTGACGAGTTAATTGAAAACTCTTTCTGCTAGAAATAGAGCAGAATGATAACTAATTGGTTCTCCTTCTGAACAACAGCAGAAGGCCTGTAAGTCCATGTAAGCCTGTGATTCCATCCCTCCTTTGGAGCACTCAGGTGTGTTTTCTGAGAAAAGTCTGGATGATCATCTTAACGTATGGCGGAGTTCTGTAGAGAATCCCAGGCTCTCCATGGGCAGAATTTAAAGTACAACCCTGAGCTGGTTCCCAGCCATGGGTGATAACTTCACGTACCCTGGCAGACTTCAGACTTCACAGTCTCTTTTTTAATGCAGTCATTACAATTGCATCATAATAATCCTTAAAACTCAAAGTGGGTTTCATTCTTTGCTTTGAGACATTGAAACACAAATCATATACGTATCATATATATCATTTCATCCTATGTTTTGAAAACATAATTGAATAATAAACTGCATCTTAGCCAGCTAGGAAATGGGCACATTTTCACTAGTGTCCTCCTATAATAGTGTTCTTTAGGTTAGTAAAGGGGTGTGGATTGGGTTTGTTTCTACAGGCCAGGATGTTATGCCACTGACCTCAAGAGAATCCATTCATACTCTCCTGTTCTTTTATTCTGAGGATTAGAAGTAAGATCTTAGATACCAATGTTCTGCTGCAGTTCTCTGACATTTAAAAGTACAGCAGTGAAAAGAGCAAGAGACACAGCACTTGGTTGGGAAAGAAAAAAACGCATATTTTGCATCATCACTAACTTGGATTTGCTGGTGTGTATCTGAGATGTAGTCTACTTCTGCACTATTTCATTTCTTTCTTTGCCCTGTGACTCAGCTGTCTTTTGGAAAGATGGAGAATAATGTTTTCTTCCTTTGGAAAGAGCTGGAGGAGCTCAGCTTAGGCAGTTTTAAAGAAAGCTATCAGTGAGGTAGGCAGAGTGTGCTGGTAAGTCCATGTTTTGATGCTTTATGTTTCTCTCCTCTGTCCAGCATGCCCATCTTTGTGTGAAAACTCTTTCAGGGAAGAATCCAGAAAATGCACGTACAGTAAAGTCAGAGGTACATCAATTTGCAAGCATAGAAAAAAAATAAATCCCCTTTATATCCATAACTTATTTTTACAACAAGGAATATTTAGCACTTCAAGCTTCAATACATAGAAATTTACACAGGTGCCATACATGTTTAGACCAGATGGGCTTTTGAGACAAGAGACATGAACATATTGGATACAGCAAAACAAATCTACATTTTTTTAAGGTTCTTTTTTTTTTTGCAGTGTGTTAGTTCTCATGAATACATCAACAAGGAGTTGTGCTTCTCTCTCTAAAACAAGTGTAAGACAGACAGCAGATGTGCTAATATCTCCACATTGCTGTGCCACACCAGTGCACACCGGGCTGTATGGATGGATTGATATTTCTGAGGTACCAGCTTTCAGAGGTATTCAGGACTTTTCCTGACAGGTAGAACATGACAGAAGAGCAACTGTTTATGGTGGTGATTTGAATAATTCCAGTATTTGTTCCCCAGGAGTTGAAATGTGACTGTCAAGCAGCTATTAGTTAGCTCCTTACCTGGGCTGGTCTCAAATCACTAACTTTGAAGTGAAGTGTACTCTGCAGCAGGTGATTGGTAGGAGCTGAGTTATTTAAAAACAACAAAACAGTCCTGGGTTATATTATTCACAATTTGTGTTATAATAATTTCGAGATGAGGGATCATCATTGCGCAGGGTACCATATACACAGTATGAGAAATCACAGTCATCTTCCACTTTGAAAAATGGGTTTCTGAGTAGATCAGTCGTTCCCAGGAACTCAGGAGTTCTCAGGAATCTAAAATGTTCCTCTGCAGTCACAATGTTCCCTCCTTTATTCCCACCTTAAAAAGACTTCATTAGAAGAAGGAACAATTTCTGATTTTTTCCAGGAAAACATCAGGTCTGCTTTCCCTGTTACTGTGGGGCTGTGATCAGACAGCCATTTGTTACAGCTGGGTGTGATGAGGGATTTTTCCAAGAAAAATGTAAACACAAACCAGACCAGAACATTTTTTATCTTCATTTGCCTTACAAATTTTAGCGTCTCATCAGAGAATGTAAAGAATTTAATTGAACAGATTTTTGTGAACATTTGATATATACCATGAAAAAGACAAATTTATTGGAATGTTTTGTTTTGTCAGAAGCTCATTTTTTCCTGACAAATTAATTACAGAGGAAGTTGTCCAGTAAGCTCTGGTCATTGGTCTGTGTGACTGGGAAAAAATGAAAAGCCTGAACCGAGAGAAATAGAGACCCCCAAAATTTTGTCAAATAGGTTAATGTCTGTTGGCAGCTGGCAAGGGTCAGAGCTAAGCCAGATACAGGAAGAAAACTTCAGAGTCCCTAAATCTATGATTTTTTCCAAAGGAAGCTTACGTAGGCACTTAATGCTCTACAATATTCATGCCTGGTTTTAGGCATTGCTGGAGTCCAGCTTGTTTTAACATCTCACTTCTAATTTTAACTGGAGTAGCAACATTTTGGAACTTAACTTTGACTTCTGAAAAGCACAAGTCATAGTCAGGAGTTAAGCTGGGTCATTCTGGACCTGTTGATGCAATTCTTTTAACCTGTTTAAAAAAAAAAATCCAAACCTTCTGCAAACTGTTTTGACCAATCTTTGGCTCCTAAGTGAAGAAAGGTATACCTTGAAATCATGCATGGGCTCAAAGGGCTCTTAAAAGCATCTGTTTTTTAAGCCCTTTCATCCTGCATATCTGCTGCCCAGTTTATCCATCTGTTTTGCAGCAGGATACCTGCCAGTTGTTTCCATCACAGGAGACTGTTGCAGCAGCCCTGTGCTGCTGATAACTAGACTCCAGTCTATTAACCTCTTCAATTAAATGAAACTAGAGACACTCTTGATATATGCATGCATTTGATCATAGAGTTGGAGAATGCTCTTCATATCTGTTTGATCACATATGGGTTCTTTACGCACTCTTAAAAAGTAAAAGCAGGAGCAGAGCTAACTCAAAGGAGAATCCCGTAATGGCTCAGACTTAATGAGATCCTATTCTCTTGTATAATGAACTCAACCTACTGTAATGTTGGTCCTTTTATTTCCCCACTGGGAAGTGAATTTTTTTTGTATATGGATGGGATGAAGCATCCTTCTGCATGTCTCAGAAAGGGGTGAGTGTATGTGTCTGTTAAGTAGCACTTCAGGGAATGACTGGAAAGTAGAGCTGCTGTTGATGTAAAAGGTCACAGACATTGATAGCCTGCAGAACAGTTCCAGGGCACAGAATTATTCACTGTTGCCAAAACACAAAGGAAAACAACAAAAAAAGAATGAATGAAATAAAATATTTGAAACAATGGTATCCCTCTGTTAGTATTGTTGTTATACTTCAGGGTTTCTTTAAAACACACAACTCAGAGGGTAACTTAGGGGTTAATTTTGAGCTGTTTTCTGCTTTCCTCTTTTAAATGGCAACAGGAAATATGCAGCTTTTGATTCTGCTTCTATTGTGTTTGGTGTCCTGCTCACTTAGAAGTTTTTGTGGAAATATGAACTGCAGTAAATGTTGATGAAATGCATGCTCTTCTGACTGAGAACTACTTTTAAAGGGAGTCGAGTCTGTTTTTTCAAAGGCTCCAAACCAAGACAGAACAGGTGGAGGGTCAGAAAAGGGAAGTCCTGAAGGGGAGAGGAAGAAAGCAGTGAAAGGAAGGGAGGATGTTGAAGTTTCAGAGAAGAATAAGGGCTGTTCTGTTGGATGGAAAATATTCTGTTGCTTAAAGAAAATCAAATTCCTCCCTTTTTAAGGATTGTCATGTACTAGCTTGTGGCAGAGGCACAGAAGGGAAATGCTTAGCTCTCAAAAGCCATTGCAAAAAAGGAATGAAAAGCATCAGCAATATCAAATAGTCAGGTTGTTTCTGTGCTGCTCTACCTCCCTCCCTCTCACCAAGGCACACAGCCCCTCTCTTTTTCCTTGCAGTTCCTTGTAGGCAGCCAGGGGTTCCAAGCAGGGGACAGAGAGAAACAAAACATGTCAGTGTTTATAGTAATATATATAGCTGGTATGATTTGAGATAGCCAATGGTAAGAAAAATCCTCATCTGTATACACTAGCATTTATTATGCCAACAAAGTCACAGATCAATCATTTTCATCTCTGCTGCTGACAGATCAGATGTAGACTTACAGCATGTGAGGCACTGGGCAGATTAGAAGCTTGGTCTATTATTCTGATTATAAATCACTAAGTCTTTGATTTGCTGAGTAGAATAGGAACAGACATTTTCTCATTTTTCTTCCTGACTGAAAAACAGAATTACTGTTTTATTTTTAGCCACCCTTTCCTTTCCCACCAGCATTCCCCTCCCCTTCAGTACAGATCAATAGTTCTGTCCTTTCCAACAGATATATTCCAAACTCCACCAGTCTGCATGCTCTCACCCTGTAAAAGGAAAATGCCCTGGTGCTTATCTGCATCCTCTCAATTTGACAACTACAGTCCTTGCCTGTTTCTATCTGTGTTTCATCCATTGTTCATCCTATAAAGAAATTTTTGCAGGGATGTGTCAGGAGGCTGCCAGTGGTCACAGAATCACAGAGTGACCTGTAACATCTTTCCCTTCTAAATTTGATTCCCGCAATGATTATTGTCTTATGTTATTCTGGGGAAGTGAGTTCTGGCAGATAAACGTCTAAATAATAGGATTCGTGCCATTCATTTAGTCTTAGTCTCAGCAAGGAAGCAAATAACTAAAGTGATAAGCCTGGAAATATAGTGACGGTGGTCTTGGAAGTGCAATGAAGATGGTCTTGGACAGCAAGGGCTGAAGGACAGTCAGTGATGTGATGCCATTGCCATTTCTGTCTGTTTTCTGGAAATAGATAAAAGGAGTCGGATCTGCTGGTCTGTCAGTCTAGTGTGAAGTTCACATCAAAAACTGAAGGTTTTTTTATTTGAAGCAATGATTTTCTTAAGTTTGAGTCCAGGAAAGGTATATGGAGATGAACAACTCCAGCGATTTTCCATTTTAGCCATACTTCTGTCAGGAGGAGAAGACTACGTGAAAGACATGTAGTCTTGCTTCCCCATCTGATATCCCTCCCAGGAGCACTTGAAATGGGCACGTATGGAGAAGAACTCCAAGCTAGTGTGACAATAAATTAGTGTCTGGGTACAGAGAGCTGAGCATTGCGTTGTCATGCAAAAGTAGAAGAAAATGGTTGGTAGTTGCTGGAGGTACTGGGGACAGCTGTAGTGTAATATGTAGAACTGGAGCTGATATTAGCTGTCTAATGCTTTGAGATATGTAAGGACTAAGTGCCACTTCCTGCAGGCATTTGAGGCTGTATAAAATTCAGTAGGTATGGAAAACTGTTGTATTTCTCTTGTAATTTTTTTTTTTTTTTTTGTCTATCCATACACTATAGCTGCAGTGTTTGATCTGTCTGTGAATTGGCAGAGAGTTTGTTGTGTTGTTAATAATCTCAGCAGCTACAGAAGCATGACCTACCATCTAATGAGTACAATAGGGTCTTTCCAGATTTGGACAGAGATTGAATGATCTAGTGTATGGATTCTTAATCAAGAACTGTTCCTGGAGACTTGCAATCAGATGCCTGTAAAAACAAAACTGAGCAACCTCCCCAAGCTAAAATGGCTAAAAGAAACATTACTGCTAAGGACATAAAGAAAATGGAATAGTTTGTAATAGTTTAGTCAGTAAGTCTCTAACCTATGCTCTTCATGAGGAGATGTTCCTGCTGTAAATATAGCCCTAGCAGTATACATTAGTTTATCCAAACTGTTGACATGCCACACAGAATCAAATAACTGTCAATCTGAATAAAAAGAGAAAGGAAATGAAAATCTAGCCCAGCAAATCCTTTTTTTTTTTAAGGGAAAGAAAGGAAAAATCTGTATTTCTGTTACGTGTCTGCTGCTGGCGGACAACTCACCCAATCTGCCCTTTCCTTTCCTCTGGTCACTGGTAATGAAAACAGCCAGGGAATCCAAGACAGGCTTGACTGGGAGTTAGATTGCATGTAAATGTTGGTGGTGCAAGCTTTATGGTAACAAAGGAACACTATCAATGAAAAGCAAAGGAGCTATCTTTATTTTGCAGAGGTTCCATTACATGTGTTTGCCTTATTTTGTATATCAATTCATACCATGCAAGGTAATGAGATCAGCACACTGTCTTCTACAGATGCCACATATTGGGAGGAAAGAAAGAAGCAAGCTAATGCCTTTCTGTGACTGTATATTTTTGTCAGGAAAATGCTGGAGTAAACTACTAGGTCCAGATGAATTGTCTAATTCTGAGCAGCTAGCTGAAGGTTGGGCTTGAAAACTGAGACAAACAAGATTGGTATGTTATTACTTTTGACAGCCTTTGGGGAAATCAAAATTATGGAGAGGGGAAGGAGAATGGAGATGGAGACAGGGATTATTTTTTTTCCTGTATACCTGTTGAAGAAGGTTGGAGAATTTGTTATTCTATTCAACTCCTGTTAAAGTGGCTGCTGTTTCCTTGAGCATTGATATTTCAGACAACTGTTTCTTCCTTGAGTGATGTTGGTACTTACAGTAAAACTGATCTCCTGACCCTAACACTCTTTGTCTTTGCCAGCTGATTCTTCAAGAAATAAGGCTGAAAAAGTGCACTTGCTCATGCCCGTGACCATAGCCCTGCTTGTAGTTGTGTGTGTGTATGGGATATGCAGAGGCAGGGATGACAATCTCAGGTGAAGATGGTTGTCATCTAAGGAGTTGAGGAATATTCAGGGTTGGTAGACAACCCTAGCATTTAACTTCTGTAAATTAGGACAAGGAGAGTTTAACAAATCCTTGAAGATCAGTTCTCAACGTCAAGCCTCCACTAAGCTTCACGTAGGTACGTGGATAAAGATACTGAGGGTCAAGCAATAAATACCATCACTGGAGCAGTGGAGACGTCAGCACTGATGGCAATTAAATAATGACTGATTATTTATGCAAAAAAGTTACATAAATGTTACCCATAATTCAACTGCTTCTAAAAGAGTTCTAAAACCATCCTATAAAATGAAGCAAAATTAAGCCACTTTTGCCAAACTTTCTTATTGCTGCCTCTGTCATGTATCTGTGTTTTGTAGTAATTGAGACCTGATTCTGGATTGCAGATGCTTTTCCTGCAGTAGCATCTTCTCCTTAGCATTTAAGCAAGGGGAAGCAAACTGGTGAGATTCAAATGTACAGTTCAGCTGGGCTGCAGACTTTCCTGGCGATGTTAGTACTTGAATTGCTCGGTCCAACAAGCAGAGTCAGATTCCTTTAAAAAAAATCCCTAAGAAATTTCTGTTGGTTCACCTCACTGGTCTCTTTCTTTATCCTCAAACCTGTGGAGGTTTGCAACACTTCATATAGTTGTTGAAAATACATTTCTGCATTTAGGTGCCATAGACTGTGCTAGAAGTGGCCTTGGCTCATGCTGAAGATTCACTTCACTTGCAGGGGGAGTCCATTCTGCTGAGTAGAGCTGCACTTATCCCTTGGAAGGCATTGGTCATCCCACACAAGGTGAATGTCATGTGCTGCATGCCCGCTGCTTTAATGTCCCCCATACATCTGAACAGCAACAGAAATTACTACCGCTGACCTTTTCAAGCTAGAGTCCCATGAAGGTCACAGAAGGAGGACCTGTATGTGACAGGAAAGATAGTCACTTACTTCTGCACACATTATTGCATTCTGTCTTTCCTTGTTTTGCAGGAACCAGGAGTGTTAACAAAATTTGGAAAAGGAAGAGTCTGAGTGGTTTCTTTCACCCAGCTCAAGTTCTGCTGTTGCCAATCCCATTCCACTCTTTTCTTTCCTGCTTTAGACTGTCATGCAAGTCTTTTGTGATAGTGCTTATGAAAAACATAAGGAGGGACAGGTCTTAGGTAATGTTTTCTGATGTTTTCGCTTACTTGATTTTGAAATTCATGCTAAAAGCAATCAGATAAGAGACAAAGGCATCCATTGCTTACTGTCAGTATTTCATATTGCTTCAAATTATTGCAGGACAAGGTCTGAAACTCAGGTGACATCTTCCTGAGGTGTTGAAATTTTTCCTCACCTCTGTGAGATCAGTAGAGAAGAAATAATAACAATATGCTTTTTTTTTTCCTCTGGCACTTTGATACCATGTTTCTGGTTTTGGAACCACTTAGGGTAACAGACTGAGCCACTGGAAGATACGGTACCAGTATTTTGAGAGCACCAGCTCTCCCTGAGAGAGGCTTTGAGAAATAGCCTCATTTGGAAATAGCTCTGTCTGTAACATACTATCTGATGCATTGTAGGGTTTGCATAATATGAAGGCCATTTTGGGTCACATGACAAACAGCCTCCTTTTGCAGCTACCATGCCCTGGCTCATTTTCAGGAGCTGCATAGCCAAAGGGCTCTGAGAGACCACCCCTTCATGCACAATCTGTGTGGCCTCACTCATCCCTCATCCCGCACCCTGGCAGAGCCAGGAGCCAATGCACAGGTGCCTTGGTACATCCTCTGCCATGCAGAAGGCAGGGTTGGCAGATGGCAAATATCTTCTAGAGTCTTTCTGTCCAGGCGCTCTCTGAGATTGGTAACCTCAGGGAGGCTCTGAAGACAGTAAAAGGCAGAAAATCTTTCAGCTGGTGCCATTTAATAATGAAAACACATTTCAGCTCCTTGTTTGCAGCCACAAGGGTGGGCTGCCTTTTTTGCTTGAAAAAGAAAAAATCTTCCAGAGAGGGAGAATTAACTGTTGTTTTTGACAGAAGAGTTTTGCCATATCAGCTGCTATAAACTGACAGCACTATAGAGCTATTTACAGATCTGTAGCTCCAGACCAGGAACTTCAATAAAAGCTGATGAAGTAGATTTATTACATAAATTTAAGTTACTTTATGTAAATACATTGTTTCTCTGGGAAGTCTGGCTCTTTTATTCTGTTCTCTACCAGCTCATTCAAGCAGTACATTGACACCTGAATTATTTCTCCAGAGCAATGGAAATGGGGAGGAAGGAGGGTGTCCTTGCATTGGCACTAGATGGCAAATTACTCTGATAAACTAGGTCAAGAAAATTTCTTTGGAGTGCTCTTGTCTTCAATAGCACTTCACAGAGTCACAGAATCATTGTGGTTGGAAAGGACCTCCAGGGTCATCAAGTCCAACAAGTTTACAACTCCTCTGGCTCTATTTCTTTCCACATTAAGGTGCTGAACTGCCGACATACTCTAGTTACACATTTCACAACCTTCCTGAGGTCAATAAACACTTCTATGGTACATTTTGGGAGTAGAAGCAGTGAGAAGTTTCACTGATTCTCCCCTTTTTTTCCCCTGATGACAGTAAGTCCATCTTCCTACTTTCAGTGCTTTAGTTTGATACTAGACAGTGTCAGCTGATTTAGCTGATCCAGTGTGCCTCATTAAAAATCTGGATCCCTCCTGTTCTTGAAATGAGGTACATTGGACTCTCTTTGCTCCTTTCACAGAGGTCAGTTCTTCCTTGTTAACAGACCTGGAGAGTGTTGTGCCGCTGGCAGCAGTACACTTCTGTTGGCAGGGACCTTGACTGTGTAGGCATCCCTCCTGCTCTGCCACCACATGAGAGCATGAAGATAAGATGCTTCTGCTGAAACTGCCGGTCAGCGTGCAATGAGCACTGCATTTGACACAGTGTAAGTGTACTGGCCATTGGATTTGCAGGTTGGGCATTTTGCATGTAAGGTTTTGCCCACAGGTATAGATACAACATCAGTTCTTTCAGGAAGAGACTTCTGCGACTGGGGGAGTGGTGAAAAGGTTAAATGTCTAAACATTGAGCAATTCACTAATAATGAGATACATTTGATACAGTGACCCACAGCTTTGTCACACCCAAGGCTTGCTGTCAGTATTACAGTTCTTCCAATATATCAGTGCAGTATTACACATTTTTATTCTGTGTGTGGATATAGAGAATAAAGGCCTTTTGGCAATCCACACCTGCAAAATAGCCGGGGAGGGACTTTTTACAAGGGCTTGTGGTGATAGGAGAGAGGTAATGGGTTCAAACTGGAAGAGGGTACATTTAGATTAGATGTAAGGAAGAAATTCTTCACTGTGAGGGTGTCGTGCTGGTTCAGCCATCAGCATTTTATGCTGCCATCAGTTGCCTGATCACACAGGCTAACACTGAACTCGGCAACATCCTCTTGTGAATCTTCTTTCAGACAGTCCTGCCATGGGTTCCTGTGGGCCCAGCTCCTCTGCTGCCCACTGAGGTGCCAGCATTGTCTGCTGGACACAACAGACAGAGATGGCTCCCTCAGTGGACCTTCACATGGAAGGACACCACTGGGAGAGCTCAGCAAGATGCACCAGCTCCAACAGAAGCCATGCCCAACAGGAAGCTCCTCTGACTGATCAGCTCCTGGTTGATAAAACCCTGGCCTTGTCCACCATGCCAACCATGACCATCAGGGTGAGGACAGAGACACAGGTGGGCGAGGTTCTGCCTCTGGAACATGAAGCCAATAAGAAAAACAAAACATTCTGCTTTGTTGTGATTCATCCACAGGTCAACTCCAACTCAGGGCCCACAGCNCCATCACTGGGTGTGGTCAAGACCAGGTTGGATGGGGCCTTGCGCAACCTGGTTTAGTGAAAGGTGCCCCTGCCCATGACAGGGGAGTTTGAACTAGATCATCTTTAAGGTCCCTTCCAACCCAAACTATTCTATGATTCTGTTCGGCAAAGAGCTACGGGAAGCTGCTTACTCCATCACCGAAACCTAGATAATGGGTTTCTCAGCAGAGGAGTTTGTCTTAGGAAACTAAATCTTTTGTGTGTCACAGAAGCAGCACTGATGAAGAAATGAGGATGCTTTATAGCTGTGCCTGTTTACACAGGTCAGAGGGTGTTTGTTCAGTATAGCTAATTAAGTTGATTCTTGGAAATTTAGAGGCAACATGGAAAGTATGCTGGGAGGAAATGGGATGACAAAAGAAACAATAATTGGGAACTTGTGCTGCACAATCACACCTTTCTTTTGGTTACCAAGTAACTGTTTTTGCATAAGATATTCACAGTGTTTGCCTCAAGTGTGTGTATAAAAAAAGGCCCGTCCTTTGGAGCCTCTCTGGAAGGGCAATTTCAATATTTTGTTGTTGCTAAAACCCTCCTGACTGAAGTTATGCGAGTATGTACCAGCCATTCAGAAAGATACCTTTTGCCAGGAAGAAACATTGGCCACTTGGAGCACAACAGAAAAATCAGTAAAAAAACATGATAAAGTTTGAATTGTAGAAAGAGTGTCACAGAAAGATTTGGTTTGTCCATTTAAATCAAAGATTTGTACCTGGCTTTGTGTATCGTTCTCTTCATGTTTTCTTTTCTTTTTTTTTTTTTAATGTGTATCTATGGATACAATGGAGGTTTAGCTATCTGCAACAGCATAACGATATGAGTAAACAGTTATGTATGGCTGCCCTAGTACATTCTGTGAAAAAGATGATAGGGAAGACTTCTGGGTGAGCATGTATAATGCTCTTTGATAAATGACCTGAATTTATGGATAGCCAGCAATAAAAACTGGCAGATTTACATTCCTCTGAGCACTCAAGAAGTCACCAGGGAATATGTCCAGTTTAAAGCTTTTCAAAATTCGTAAGCCAGACCCAAAATCATTGTGGAGTTTGTGGATTAGAAAAAAAAAAAGTTGTGATCCTTTGCTTTCTGGTACCTTAAACTGTATATCATACATTTTCTTTTTTGTTGTTTTTTTCACAGGAGCTGGCCACCTGCAGTTTGTTGTGAGCCTCACGTCTCTTGCATTAACACCCAATTCCAGCAGCAGAGGATTTAAAAATGTGAGTGCTCATGGTGAAACTCATGAAAAAGTATGACTCTTTAGTTCTCTCCAAAAATTTGGGGAAGAGATTATCTGCTGTTTTGAAAACGTAAATTCTAGAGTCAACCCCCAGTTTTAGCAGTGTGGCTTATTCTTGTTGGTGAGACATTGATGCTTTTCACCTTTGCCTAAAGATTGCTGTGTAATCTTCAGCTCCCTTCTGACTGCCAGCCAGTGGCAGGAGACATCACTGTAACATTTGACCTAAACAGGTGCAAATCTTTCTGTACTAATCTTATCAATGGCTTTTCAGCTGAAATTTCCCAGAAGATCCAACTCCATAACTACCCTGACTGAAAAAAAATGAGGCAGATTTCTGTTGCGCTCTGGTTTGTGCTACGTGAGCTGACTTTATACAATAGTAAAGGCCAAAGCCCTGCTGGAAATCTCGTGGGCTGCCACCCTGCTTTTGGTGGGCGGCCAGTGAAGGACTTTCACCGGTGTGATAAAGCTTTGGGGCTGTTCCAGGAGCCTGCGCATTTCAAAGCTGTTTTGGTGTTGCGTTCGCTGCTCCACGCTGGTCCCTGCGCGGTAGCTTCCAACGCTCCCTCGCTGATCTCTCTTCCAGCATCTCCCTCCCTCTGCGCAGAGCTGCCAGCCTGCCTCGGGGTTTCCCACACGCACTACCACGAACACACGCTGGAGGGCCACAGATCTTAAGTTTAGCAGCTCCTGCCTTCACCAGATTCATTCACCTGAAGAGGGAGGGGGATCGCTCTCTGTCCCTCCGTGGTATTAATTTTCAAATACAAGGCAGGGTGATCAATAATTTGTTCTGCTGGTGGTTTTTTTAGTTTATTCCTGTTTCAGGTGTGTTAGTTCCCTCAGCAATTTTATCACCTGCAGGTTTGATGTTATCTATTCAGTCTGGCATGACCATACGCCTGTCCCTGACCCTAGTGTGGCTGACCAAAGTCTCCATATGGCCCTGAGCCACAGTGTAGCTTCACATGGGAGGAAAGGTTCAGTAATTCTGAGCTGCATGCAATTGGACATCCCTGAACTAAGCAATCATCTGTAATCCATCTCAAAGGATTCAAAATATACAGCTAATTCCATCTACTTGTGCAGCTGCAATTCTGTGAAGAAGCTGCAGAAGGTAAAACAAGGCGTGGGGAAGCAGCCTATGTACTGTATGGCACTGCACTGTAAGCAGGGATGTGCAGGAGAAGGATCTGTTTTTCCTAAAACCCAATCACTGGGTAATTTGTACTTAACACAGGAACCAAGCACTGATGCTTTGATCATCAGTACATACTCTGGAGACGGGAAACTCAGGTCTGTTTGCTACATGCTGCATGTTACTCATTTGCTGGAGGAACTGCAAGGTCAGATTTTTACGTGCTTACTCAGAAAGTTTATATAAAAGATATCTCCCTAGTAAGAATACAGGTTTGGTTTCTGTTCACAAAAAGGAATATTGTTAAAGTAAAAGCACCTGAAATTAGTGAAAGTAAGGTCTTAGGTCATGAGTTTAGCTATTTTCCTGATTTAGACCAAACGCAGCAAAAGTTGCTAAAGCCAAGCAGAACAAGAAACAGTTCCTTTGCAACCACCTAAAACATGGGCTGTGCCTGGCAGAGGAACTGCATGTAAATCTGCCTTCCCAGCTCTGACCATCAGGATAGCATTAGGACGGATGCTATCTGTCCCTAATGCTAGGTCTGTCATCTAAGACGGTTTTAAACCGTATCCCATACTATAAGGTTGTGCTGTTAAGACAATGAGAGAAAAGAAATGACTGCCATTGCCTGTTAGAACAGTCCCATTTTTGTAGCAGGTATTTTCTGTATTTCTGTTTCTCTCTTGTTTTTCAGAATTTTTATGTACATGGAATAGGATCTCTGTTTCCACAGAGATCATCTGTTCCTGTTGCTTATACTCTATTTGATGTCATGGTCTTGGTTGCTGTGGAAATGATTAAACTGTCATCAACTGGATTCAGATGGGGAATAAGCTCTGGGAGAAGATGATACAAGATTCCTTCTTTTATGCAAATATGTGCAGTGAAGAATGGCAAACAAAAACCCAAGCAAAATACCGAGGCAAACACCCTTCCTCCTCCCAAATCACTGTTCATACTGAGCAAACTTTTAAATAAGCACATTTTTCTCCAGGGGGTGTCAGGTGGTGTCTGGAAAATGTCACCCACTGTTGTGGAACTGGCAGAAAGGATCTAGAGGTCAGTGAACATAGCCTCATTCCTTCGGTTTGAAAGGGTACAGATTCCAAAGCAGATGACAAACTCCCTTTTGTCCTGTGCTTTGAGCAGGTCGTGGCAGGTGCAATACATTGGAAAAGTAAGTAAGATCAGCACAGTTTTCATGAGTGCAAATGGACATGCAACATGCAGAGCACCAGAGAGCTATGTCCTCTGCCCTTAAGTAGCTGTCCAGGGTTGTCTTAAGCATAGCAAGTCACAGTGGGAGCAATAATGCTCCCAGATGTTAGGTGAGGTTATGTTAACTCAGGAAAAAGAAATGCCTCCCAGAAGTACCTTTGGATTTATTTAATATGTGTTTAGAGTCAATGGCAATTCTCCAAAGAGGACTTGTGTTAACCACCAGCTGATTGCATCTGGAACTGCATGGGGGATCTTTCAGTATTTGGTGAATATACATGGGGGGTGGGTCATCTAGGTCGTGTATTTATAGTTGTAATTAGAAAGACAAACTGTATGGGAAGAGGAAGTCAACGATGATAATTACTTTAATACTGCTATGCATGCCTGCTGTGGTTTTTTTTTTTTAAGTCTGCAATGCTGGTGTCTCAGTGGTGAGTGTAAATACCATACAGTAAGTCAAACCCAGTTACTATTACCTTCCAGAGTCTTGGCAGCACTAATGCCTCTAACTCAGTCTATATTCAGGACACGGGGAAAATGCTCAAGTGGAAACAAACAACCAGGGTTGTTTTCTTATTAGAGAGCTCTCCTGAAAAACTGGGGTTTTTGCAGAATCTCCTGGTACTGTTGAGCTGAAGCTCTAAGTAGTCTGCTCTTTACCTGCAGCTAAAATTATACACACAGCATAATGAGAGGTTGATACGTGACTAAGCTGCTCTCTTATTCAGACATTGATAGAATGTTATAAGGCATCAGGAAAGATTAAGGATGATAACAGGAAAATCTTTCTCAAACTTTTTCCATTATTACTGATGCCTAATGGAACATGTTGAAAGAGTTTCCACTCAAGAAGTATGTGCTGCTTTTTTATTCTTTCTGATGAAAGCTTCTCGCAGAGGGCACAGCCTGGGCCACGTTTTGAATCAGGGACTTCATGATCTCTGGATGATGCTGTAAGCTGACACAGAGCATTCATTTTGTATGTCATTTTTGTTACCTGGTTTCTAAGGTCATTTGGTGCTGTTATGGGGATGTCCGGATCCCAGGTTTTAAACAGCCACCTACATCTGACTTTGTTCCCCTGCTAAACACTTCTCTGAGATACATCCGCAGCAACTTTTTTTAAGTGTCAGAATGTTGCATTGCAGGGTAGAAATAAGCACATGAGCAAAGAAGAGCAGGTGAAAATAAAGAGCACACTAGATTATTCCTTGCATTTCTAAACAGTATTGTAATATCTAAATTAGTGCCTCTCTCCAGAGTTAAAAGGGACTGGTTGTCATGTGCTGTAGAGTATTGTACCTTGTCCATCACCCCTCCTCACACATGTTCACGTGCAATCATGTACAAAAGCAGTGAAAGACAGATGAACAGAGATATACAGGCTCAGGAGGCGTCTCAATCCCCCTAACCCTGTAGAGCACCTTGGTTTCTGGTGTCAGCTCCTGGGTATTTTTCTCAGCAGAGATCCTCTGTACAGCCATGTAGAGGTGAAGTCTTGCTCATTTGTATGCATACACAGTTCATGTACACACAACACATACAGACATGGTATTAACAAGTTAACAGGGGTGTCTGAGTGCAGACATAAGAAATATATTGTCATTCAACAGCAAGATAAAGCAAACTTTTCTCTTCTTTGCTTTTGACAGTCTAAAAATAGATTTAATCTTGGATTTGGTCAAAAGTGCAAGGTACTATCAGCCTTTTTGTTTTATGCTATGCAATCTCTTCTCTTGCAAGTTTTATAGCTATGTAATTCCATTCACTTCAGGGGAATTCTTTCTTATTTACAGCAAGTGTAAGAGAGGCAGCAAGGTCATTCATAGTGATACCTGGAAAAGTCAAAAAAGTATGAGGTGGGCTCCTCCTCAGGAATTAGTAAAGTTTTTTCTTTAGAAATATCACAGGGATGTCTTACACTGCCTCTTTGTTCTTGTTGCCTTTTAAATGCCACACTGCAGTTCTTCGTTTAGCAATGAGACATACAGCGCTTCCTCTGACATCCTGGAGAGCAAAGAGTTATCGCTGGCATGCCAATTACGGCCAACAAGGAGAAGCTTCGTCTGTTGGCAAGGCTACAAAGTGCCTTATGTTTTAAAGACAATGACTGTCAAACACTGCACAGTTATGCCTCAGAATTAATATATTAGTAGTTAGCACAAGAGGTCCTTGTCCATGACTAGGAGATGCAGCTACAGAAATAATGCAAATATTGATAGCAATTAATCATGGGAATCTCAATGTGGCTTCCCCTTTCCTTTGTATCCTTTTTTCCTGGAGGATTTTTTTTTTTCTTTCACAGTGTCATTTCTTAAAAAGATCAGCGGCTTCCATGATAGGTTTTTGCACCTGGGAATTTTATCTTCATCATCTTTTTGTCCAGTGTTGCAGACCTTGGGAGTATCAAGACTGCCTTATGTGATGCATGCTTCAGGTACTTTAGAAACATTTTAGTAGATGAGTTCAGAAGCATAAATTCACAAATTGGCAGGGAGAAGGGTCACAATAATGTCGTCAGCCAAGAGACTGAAGGACACAAAGGTCAGTTTGATGAAGTAACTTAAGCCAAGTGCGATGCTTTGATGAGCTGTAAACCTCTCATGTTCTCCTCCTACATTAATCCTGGGTAACGTAGGAGCAAGTTTGCTACAGCAAGAGAAAAGCTCTGCTTCCACTTCCTTCCATGGAGGGTCTATGGCCATTCCTCATTTAATCATCTGCAACACCCTGCCAAACAGCAAGGGGAAGTACAGTTTTTTGCCTGTCAGAGAGCTGTGCCTCAACAAATGCTCATCTTATCTCAAGAGGCTTCATGCTCCAATAAGGAAAATTCAGCAGTGTCAAAACCTCTGCATCTATTACTGGCTAAGACCCTAGCCCTGCGTGTGCATGTTTCTGGTTGGCTGACAGATTTTCAGTGCCTCAGCATCCCTGTTCAGAGCAATGAACGTACTTCAGATGGCAGGATTACCCACAACCCATAAATCTAATACCTCTGTTGCCTGCTTTTTGCATCATAGGAGAGGCTTAATAGATTGTCTTTAATTCATACAGTAAACATATCCCATTAAAATCAGTCTTCTGAATCTAGTGTTTTCCTAGTAGATTGCTTTTCCCAGATCTCAACATACTTACCTCCTAGTGAAGAGTTTAGGCCTCCTTGGAGGACTTCCTGTTACTTGGCATCTTCTTAGCATGATTAGAGACACGTCTTACAGGGAGAATCTACTTTGTACTGTCAGATGTTATACACACCCTGAAATGGAAGGCTTGTTCTAGGAATCATAGAATGTTTTGGGTTGGAAGGGACCTTTAAAGGTCATCTAGACCAAGATCAGATAGAAGAGATAAAGGGCTTAACCTTTTTTGCTTTCTGCAGTCTTGTATTCCTGTGCATTCTCTTCTGCGTGGGTTCCCATTACCTTACACCAGCGGCAGAGCCCAGCAGCAAATGTGCATGAGAGAGGTCATATCCCAACTCTGGTAGAGACCTGTGGACCAGCAGCTGGCAGAGCTCCCCCGTCTCTCTCTTTTTCTTTCCCTTCTCCTCCCTTGAAACAAAAATACCCATTGGAATCCGTGTCTGACAGAGAATTGGTGTTACCCCTGGACTACTAAAACATAGGGCAAGGGACATGAGTTGCTAAAACACAGCCTGAAGGCAGATAGGGGCTTTGACAAGCTGTAAAATTGTTCAACATCTTGGTTGGAGCTGAGAGACCTTTAGCAACACAGCACTGGGGACTGACAGAACTCAGCAAATGCTGCTGTGTGTCACCCTGGCTTACAATTCTGGCCAGGTAAGAGAAGAAATGTTTTAAGTGAAGGACTGGGAACATTAGTGGTTTGCAAGGCAAGCAGAGATGTCTAAGAACACAGTCCTTTCTGCTGCACTCAGAGATCAGCAATCATTCTCCAGAATTGTTAGGCAGATCCAACTACTTCAGGATTTGAAAGTATTCTTTTCTGTTTGTTTGTTTTTTCGTTTGGAGATAAACTTAAAAGACATAGTATTTATAATTCTGTCTCTAACTCAGTTTTAAGCCACAGCAGATATGGGTCAGTTACATCAATCCCCCTCAAAGTGTGGAGCTTAGAAGATAGGTAAGGAATTATTCAATGATTTTTTAATCAAAACAAAGTAAATTCCCTCCCTTCAATTTCTTCATTCAAGCAACTTTTCTTTCCTGTGTGACTCAGGTTTACTCTGTGCTGACATACTGTTTATCTGGATCTCATCTCCAGAACTTTGCTGTTCTGTAAGTATAAGTACATCTTGGAAGGGAAAATTTATCCTGAGATTTAATATTTTGAGACTGAATCATCAAACCATAGCATCCATGGGTTCAGGGTAGCATCCTAGCCCCATCAGTGTTATAAATGCTTCATTCCAGGTGGAAGCTCAAAAAGAGAATAAATTATTCAGACTGAAAGTCAAAGAAGAGTAAGTTTCAAGAACTGGCAGAATTTGATTACTTGTTGATGCCTTTATAGAGGCACTGTTCTGGGGGACAGACTTTTCACACAAATACTGTGTTCAGAGTGCCAGAGGCTTTAATAGCCCACCTTCTTCCAGGTGAGTATCAATACATTTGGTTTCTGTTTTTCTGGTTTCTGCAGGTAGTGAGGAAAAGTAAATAGAAAGAGTGATACAAAAGAGAAATGAGAGAAAAAAAACACAGAGGGTCTCAGCACAAGGAAAGTTGTGAATCCATGTTTGTTGGTTTAAGTGAGTAGCAAATATCATAAGACAGGAATTCAGATGGTGTGCAGATCCAGAAAGCCCTTTGAAGTTAAAAAGGAAAGAAAAAGAAAAAAAATATTAAGACATACTTTTCCCTTACAATCTTTTTCCTGGCTATTTCCACCTGTGTTCTGTATGCTTCATTTTTGGCTGACTTTCCACAACTGAAAATACTGAGATGAAAATGAAGAGATTGCTTAGCAAACACCTTGCACAGGTTCAGTTAAGATCAGTGGATTTGGTGTTCTTATGACCTCTTTTGTTGTCAACATCTAAATCTGATGCTGAATTTTTTGGCTGTTAGTAATGTACAAAAATCTGCTGCATGAGGAGTGTGAAGGGGGATGTATGAGTGTGCAGGCTGGCAAATACACACAACAGTTTTGTTCTGCTGAGGGGATATTAATGTGGCTGCGATGAAACAGCTCCCAGCTGATCCCACACTCCTGCTCCCCAGGCACCTGCAGGACTCAGTGGGGTTCTGGAGTCCAACAGAGCAACTGTAGTGTCTTCTCTCTTTTCACCTCACTGACACTGCTACTTTCAAAGTTTCATCAGGCACCAGAGAGAATCCTCATGAGCAGGGGAGAGCAGAGAAAGTCCAGAGGTCCTTAAAGAAATCATTCAGATCTGTATGCTATGCCCGAGTTCACTCTGGATTTGGCTTCCCTGCCTGAACCCCCTGTGCACGCTCACAGTCTCCTCTGGTGCATTCATCTTCGAAGGACTGTCTTGATGGCAAGTAGAAGAACCATAACCTGTCAAGTAATCTAATAGAGCAGAACATGAGCATTGTCTGTGGCACGTTTAGCTTTAACAGAGTGTGCTGAGCCTTTGGATGCTAATACACAGATAATGTTGTCAGACAAGTTCTGTGCATTTTCCTTAACTGTGAAGTCAACACTGAGATTAGGTGGTACTACAAAGCCTCAAAAAGCAGACTGAGATTTTTGCAAGGAGACTTATGTGTCTAGCTCATATTGAGTTTTGGTTGGCTGCAGGCACCTAAATTCCTTAACAATCCCAGTCCTAAAGGATTACCCTTCCTCTTCTTTGTGTTTTACTCCAGGCAGGACAGAGACAGGGTTCTTACAAAGAAATAGTTGGTTTTAATTTTAAGCCAATCAAAACCCAATATAAGAATAAGCCTATTTTGGAAGCGTTTGAAAAATTATACAGGAATGCTGTTAGGATATAATTCCTTATGTACTGGAGAGAAGTGGTATTGTTTTGTGCTATTTTAGTGACTTTTCCTTGACAATTACCCACTTGTGTCTTTTTATTTTGCACAGAATTTATTTGCACAAAATTAAGTAAGTGTGCTTTTCATTTCTTTGGAGTCATTTAGGCATTCATGTGATGTAAATTAATTCTTTACCTAGATACTGATTTTCATTGGTTTAGGGGAAACTTTTATCAGCTTTGATACCTTATTCCCAACAAGATGATTTTGGAAGGTCAGAGCAGTTTTCCAGTCATTTACCTTTCACTGTTGTTGACACCCATTCCTCTTCTTAGGTACTTCTTAGGTACTTGTTTGCTAAACAATGTCGATGGTAAATATAACCTTCACAGTGAGCCTAAATACATAGTATGTTGAAATCTGCCTCACAGATTTTGCTTTGTGAATGACTGCAAAAAAAGAGTTAAAAAAGTGCTCTCCCCTGACTCAGATACACTAGTGTTGTTCTGGATGCCATCTGGGGGCTTGCCATTACAATTCAGTTATTTTCAGTTTTAGTCAAGACTTCAGCTATGATTGTCCCAGTTAGATGGGTACATTAAGGATGCAGCAATGGAAGGAAGCAAGCAAACCAAAGCTAATTCAGGATTACATGTGCCCATTCAGCTGAACCAGAGGTTTAGCAGGTTGTAAATGAAAGCAGCTGTTCCAACACTGTACATGGTAATGAAGAGATTTTTATCTAGAAGCAGACTTCTATGTATTTTCAGCTGTGCCTAATGGATGAGCAGGGATAAGTCACAGGTATCTCTCTAGGACCCAGTTTATGCAGGCAGACTCTAAGATTATAATGCTATCCTCCTCCAGAAGGCAATTCAAGGAAAATAAAAACAACAAAACAGCCAAACCCAAGCCTTATAATAAGCAAATATTAGTTGTTACTCATTGATTTACCATTCCTTCTTCACAGTTTTTGACTGGACACTTTATCATATACCCACATATTAATTTAAAGTTATCTATTTGTCTCCTAACTTCTTTGCAAAAATCTTTGCAACAATATGGATCATATTATAATATATGATTAGTGGCATAATATCTTATAATGAATAGTTTTGTCCTTTTGGCCTAATTTATCTTCTGACTCAAGGCTATGGGTAGCTGCAGCTGAGAAAGTGAAAAGGGAACTGGATTCCACTAAATTGTTTTAATGTGACTGCTGAAATATACAGCTAGAAATCGAGGGTAAAGCTTTAATTTTCTGCAGGGGTACAGAAATCAGGTAGGAAGAATGAAAAGGTACTTTTCAGCTTTAAATGTGCTTTTTTTGTTCTGTGTCACTTGATGTATATCAAAATAACATAACTGCAGTGGAATTTAAAATTTGGGACCCACTGAGTGGCTTGGTACAGTAACAATTGTTTTCTCTTCACGTTCTTATGGATAATTATCATGAGTGATAGCAACAACTTTTAGGTGGCCTACCAGTTGCCAGAAGAGCTATATCATAACCATCATTTGGGATGCTGTTGGATTGGTGAGGTTCTGGTCAAAGTAATACACAACAGTTAATATTTACTCTAGTGGGTATGCAGGACATGAAGATGTTGACTGAAACGCTGAGGAGAAAAAGGGTTTTCTGAGCTCCTCTGCTGTGTAACAGAAAGATTGCTTAGAACAAGAATGCAACAACTGAAACCAGAGATGTTTCAGTTCTCAATCATATGCTGATCCTTGCCCTTTTCAACCAGATCTGCAGAAAAAGTCCTTAGATGGAGCTGCTTATGCATGAGACTGAGAATTGGTTGCACCTGAGTTCTGCAGGGCCCTGACCTCAGCAGGATTTCTAGCAGCTTCTCACTGCTGAGCTCTGAGAAGGACCTTGCATTCTACCAAACATACCCAGAAAAGCGTTGCCTAAAGAAGTGCCCCCCCAAAAATTTGTCAAGAGGCCTAAAAGTTTGGACCTGTCAAATATGGGGAAGGAAAAATTTGGGGCAACATGCTTAAGGCCTTTAACAGCCCACAAAGTAGATACAGGTAAAATAACAAACTTGAATTAACAGTCTTTCAACAAATTAATTGTAATAGAGGCTTAAGAGGGCAATAAACACATCATTTCCCAGACTGACTGAGTAAACAGATGAAGTGATCTGTAAAACAGAAAGTGGAGAGAGGGAAAACTCGCTATGCTTTAGGATTCTTCCTAATCAATGGAGATTCATTACAGCTGGCTCCAAGCAAGACTGAGTTTCCACAAGTGATTTTCTTACTCTGTTCCTGAGGAGATCTGCAATTAGGGCCTAGGGCAATATATTGAGTTTATTAGTGTATTTTTAAGAAAGATGTCTTCTGCCACACTGCATGACTGGCTACAAACACAAATATTAAGGTAGCATTGAGGAGAGCACAGCATTAGTGCAACAGCTGCAATCGATCTTCTCCCATTTTATTAAAGTTGTTTATGAACCTGCTGATACAATTTGGGCTGGCTCTTTTAGGTAAAGCGTGGGGGTGGAAGGGGAACAGCTGCTAGTTAGCTGAAGTAATTATTAGGTGGGGATTGGGGGGAGATAAAAGGCCAGTAGAGCTCCTTCCTGAGGCCTGCTGCTGGGAGGTGTTTGTGAAGGGGTGAGTATTGTTTTGGGAGATTTTTATGTTGGTTTGTGTTTGTTGTTTTGGTTTGGGGTTTTTTTGTGTGTTGGTTGTTTTTTTTTTAAATGCAAAATGTCTAGAGATATAATGTCTTTATGTATTAGATGGACTAGAGATACTTACCATTTTATTTCTTACTGTGAAGTTGCAGGTTAGTTTTCTGTCTGTAGCTTTTTCTCTTTGCTAAGAAGTTGTGGTCCCTCCTTCCTTTACATGATAGCTATTTTCTTTCTCGCTGGAGTTATCCCTAACAGCAGTGCAGCTACAGAGTGGAGACTATGCCAGGCCTCTCAGCCACAGACCACTGCCATTCCCAGGGCTACTGGGATGAAAAACAGATACGGCAGTAGTTGTGGTCCCATCAGCCATCCTATGCTGGGTTTCTTAGAACGCTTTAAACTTTTCCTTATGTTTGAAAGCATGTTTGGGCAGACCCCTGTGGGACCAGGAGTGGCTTCAGCAGGTGGAGAATAACAGCCTGTTTTGGGCCCTGCATCACAACCTCCCTGTGCAGGCTGAGACAGGTGTTCCTCAGGTGCCTTCCCTAATAGCTGCTTCTGATGCAGATAAGGGCAGCTGTAGACTTAGATGCTAGCGCACTAACTGTTTATATCATATTTGTGTAGCTTTTCTGTGTGGAGATTTAGGAGGCATATTGTGGGAGATAATAGAAGAGGTTAAGAAGCAAGATACAAAGAAATTGGCATTTCCTCTAATAGAAATACAATTTTTCAGATTAAACTGGAGAACTACAGATTGTCACTAATTTATTATCCTCAGAGAAGAAAACAAGCTCCCAAATTATGTATAGTGCAGTACTTGGCTTGCTAAGCATTTTCCCTAATGACTCATTCGTAATATTCTTCTAGTATAAGAAGGGGAGGATGATGTTCCTCACTAAAGATGGTCTATCGTTTCCTGCATTGGCAATTGAATTGTAATTTGTAATTTGCAGATGAAGTACTTCAAGTGCTCTGGCAGCTTTGTGATAAAAGGGGAAAATGTAATGCTTTCGTGAAAATAACCTTGAAAGTAAATGAAAACCTACATCCGTCTAGGCGCACATCTATTAAATGTTCCCGTGGTACACATCACAATAGGAGCATTTGAGCAGGTGGTGTAGCAAAAATTAAAAGAAATATCAAGTCTCTGAAGTGACTGTATCACCTCACTATTTGTAGGACTATTTTCGTATCATGAGGTTTGATTTTTTAGATTTTTATTTTTTTTTTTGGCCGCTCTTTTGGTAGGGAAGCAGTTGTCTTGTACTGGGGTCAGGTGGAGAAAAATCCAATGAATAGCCTGAGAGATTTGGAGTTTTTTATATGCAAGTGTATAAAAATTTAACAGAAGCAGGGACTTTTAGCAGGAGAGAGAAACAAGAACCTAATAATGTGAGACTCAATTGGAGATGGAGTTTTGGATGTGGACCCTTCTAATGACTGTCAGAGTGCTGATATTTATATTGGTGTAGTACCTAACAGCCCTTAGGCAACTACTGTGTGAAACAGTCTAACCCAGGTAGGTAATATCTGAATCTAATGGTGTTAGATTAGGAAACTTGGACCCTGAAGGTAGTGATGGAAAAATCATTACAGGTTTCTGTCTCAGCCCCAGGAAGGTGCTCTGTTCATAATGCAGGAGGGTATTTGTACAGCAATTCTCCAGAGAACTGTGCTGTGGAGGAAATCTGGAGGGGTACCTGGTTTGAAATAAGAGCCTGTACTGTGTTTGAGGAGAGAGTCCTGTGAAGCAGTCTATCCATGTCTCAAGGTTCAAGAGCCTGTGTTAGCAGCTTAAGGGCTCCCAGAGCTCTGTGGGCAATCATGGGGCCTTGAAGAACAGAGGTATCTTGGGGGGGAGGTAGAGCTGCTTTCCTGCTCTCCAAACACTGAGAGGAATCACTGCCAGATCAGCACTGATCGTAGGTTTGTTGAGAGAAAAGGGATGATGAATTATCAGCTTGATGCACCATCCTGGTCCTATTTTAGCTGTTTCTTTTAGGTGATATGGATGTGAATTAGGGAAGGTGAGAGGACAGAAAGGGTCACTGAAAAAGCAGATGCAATCCGTTTTTTTTTATCCTACAGTGGATCTATGTCCTACAGTTATCTGTGTTACTATGTGTGTTATTTCTACTAAGTTAAGCTTCCAGAAGCCTATGGACAGGTGCTTAGGAAAGCATTTGGGAAAGCGAAAGCATTCTGAAAAAGATAATGGGACACAAGGTGTTTTTGGCAGCGGGAACACATTTTCTGTTTTGTTTCGGTGTTTTCTTTCTACTCATTAAAAAATCAGCCCACCTCCTTTCCCGTGACTCTCCACAATGTGTTTTAAAGTTGCTACCAGCCCAATAGAAGTCAGTCAAATTATGACTGTCACACAAAGTTATCACTTTGAGGTTGGGTAATAATGAAGTGAATGACTTTTACATGAGTGGTAGTAACAATACAATATTAATCATGATTCAATGGCAGAGTCAAGAGACATTTCCTTTTATTTTTACTAGAAATATCAAGGCATCTTTTATGCAGCTAAAATGAATGGAGGGAATTACTAAACAATACTGATAATTTATACATCAGAAGATTTGAGATGCTCTCAAGTCAGTGTCTTTTCTCCCACAATGAAGGGGTCTTGCTGCACAGAACTACTAATATCTACAAACTTTTTTTTTTTGCTTTGCTCCTGCAAAGAGAAAATATTCTTTATCACTGGTTCCTCAGTTCTGTGCAAACAGCAGCACTAAGCAGTACCAGAGGCTCAAGGTGGCCTTAGGCAGAGCTTAAACCACAGGCTTGTCACTTCTTTTGTCTGCATACTGATTTCTGTAGCTACCTAAATTAATGCTTCTAACCCTAATTGTCTACAAATTGCCTGTCTATCTTGCCTGTAAAACAAATATTACTACCAGTGTTAAATTTTAGCAGCTTTCTGTGTTCTCTGGTGTCACAGCTCCTGATGAATGTAACGTATGTGAAAAGATGTAGAAATGTCACTTGCATTACAAGTTACAAGTCCTGTGTCCTCCTGTACCTGGTTCACATAAAATGTCAATGAGTATGCTGCTGTCAGTGAAGGCATTTAATTATCCCAAGTGGTGTATGTAGGTGACCAAGGCCCTGTGATTTAAAATTTCCCACAGGTTTAAATTACTTGAAAGCATATAATGGGAAGAGGCATCTCTCAAGACAAAGGTGAGGTGTTACCAGCCTGCAAGGAAAGAATTAGGAAGTACAGAGATGGGATTCGCACATGGTTTTGCTATGTGATCCAATGACATTTTGTGAGGATGTTCAGAGGGCTTCTTTAACAAGTATTACAAGAAAGTATTTAATCTTCAGTATGTGGTGAAGTGATAGGGGTTTTTTTGAGAAGTGTCTTTTGCTATTAAAGATATGTGACACCTTTTGATTCCTCTGTAATTGGTAGAGGATACTGATGCTTTACAAAAACCTAAGGAAGACCATTTTGTTTGAAGCATTTATCTTACTGTAGAGGATACAAAAGCAATTCTGAGGTATTTCATTTATATTTGAAGGTTCACTTTTTACCTTCTCTCTGATATTTAAAATAGAATGACACAGCTAGAACTGTCTTGTTTAAAAGGCTAAATGCTGTTTTTAGATTACCAATTTTGTAATTGTTCATTCTGGTGGTGAATGAAATGGGTTTGGATACTTTTGGTCAGATAATAGCTTGCTAGAAAAAGTTTTTTCCTATAAATTATCAAGGAGCTTGAATCTATCATCTTAGGAGCAGGAAAAGATACATAATTGAATGCTTATAAAATTATAAGACAAAGCAATGTTTTTTTTTAGTTATTATTCAAAAGGGAACTGTTACCTCATAGTATTAAGTATTTTCATAGTAAAAACTAGTCTGGGATTTTAGTTTACAGGTGATTTATTTTCATCTGGCAATTTAACTGAACAGTAGGAAGCTTTAAGAACTTAGTCTACAATCTGTGGTGTGGGGAGATTAGGTGATGGTGAGATGCTTGGGACATGGTAGATTCATGGTGGATTCAGTCCATCTGATCTTTTTTTTCCATAAAATTCTGTATTACTGCAAAGATGATGTTAAGCATCCATTTGACAAAAGTTGGGAAAATGGAGTTTTCAGAATAACTTTTTTCTCAGGTCCTATTTTATAAATGGAGCTGATTGGAAGTCAGGTGGTTCATTGTAGGTTAATCTGGCCCATTTGGAGCTTTTGAAGCAGCTGTAAGGACTCAAGATGGCTTGTTCAGAGCTTAAGTGTTGCTATGTGCCCATATATTTCTATAAATGAGCATGGCCTTAATACAGGAAGATGTGATCCAAGTAACAGAGATGAATGTTAGCAGTAAAAGTTCATTTTGTCAGCATTCAATTCTTATGTCTCATTGATAATACTTCACTGATAATAAATTCTCTAATAAAAGCAATGATGAGATTTAGTACATCCCAGCAGCCAACACTGTGGCCATCATTAAAGTGGCCTTGTTAGAAATAATGCTAGGAAATGTTTAGAAGAAAAATGCAGTGAAGTGCAGCAAAGGGTGAAATTCTTGTATAGAGAAAGTGCTCTGGAAATCGTGCAAATATCTTAGGACCGTTTTCACTTTTTTGGTGTCAGAATATTTGGGATAAAGTGATTCCTAGTGGCTTATCATGCCTTCTGGGTGGTCATGCTGTCAGAATCTATGTTACTATCTTGACAGATTCTCACATAACTGAGCATACTCTTAGTTTCAGTGACCTTGGACATCTGTGTGTGTGGAAGGGGAAATGGACTTGGTCAAACTTAAACACTTAAGCTACAATATTTCTAGGTAAAAGCCCAAAATGTTGAAGCCTAGTTGTAGTACTCAGGCTGCAGTTTTCACGAAGATCTTACTTTTAAAGTAAGTCAAGCACTCCTTTTTCTTACCGAGTTATGAATAGCATTTATTGCCTGTTCTGTGCTTCCTTTTCTCAAGTGCTTTGTGCACACTATTTTCTGTGGAATTTAGACAGAACTTTTTTTCTGTGCTATTCTCAGAAAAAAATTAAGGATCATGATTTAAGCTCAGGCTTTAGAGTGTGATTCTTCTTAACAAGAATAAAAAATGAGACTGGGTGCAGCCAAGACAAAGCATTTGCTTCCCAGAGAGTCTGCTTTAAAAGTATAAAGATACTTAAGAATAGCAGCTACCTGAAATCTGCATTTAAATAGACTTGTGATGCAGCAGCTTATATCCGTTTTGCTCTGTGAAAGGTTTGATGTTAGTTTGGGTTTATTACAGCTTAAATTGTGCAGTTTTGTGATGGAGTATTAGTGGGTACCTGCAGGAATGCTGGTTTGGGTGACTTTCTTGGTTACATACAGGCAATTTACATTGCTAAGAGAGAGTAAGAGGACCAAGAAAGTTGGACTGTGCTAAAACCCTGAAATTAAATAAAATACAGCTCTGTAGTCCTCTTTTAGTCAAGAATGTCCTAAGCAAAGGGGACTGAAGGTTGATTTAATCAGACTGCATACATATAGGGCTCCATAGCTGAGTTCTGTGGCATTTGGGGAATTTTTTTTTTAGCACTGACTGTATATATTTGATTTGTATAATTAGGATTCTAGTGGGCATAGTTTCTGGCCATAGACTCTCTGAACAGTAATACTGTTTTGGGACCCTGGTAAAAATGAACCGTGGGGTATTTATTCTAAACTTTCTATTCATATTTCCTGTCAGAGGAAAGAAGTAAAGGCAGATACCCCCAGGGAGGTCAGCAACTTGTGGGCCTAGAAACAACTAAACCAAAACCAAATCTGTTGCCTTGCATGCTAACAGCCTCCTGCTTGGGTAAGATGAGCCAAATCCACTGCTTTGGCCAATTCATATCCGTGGTTGGGGCTACCCCTGTAGCACATCTGTCCTGAATGGCTGTGGCTCCTTGTAAAGCAACTGCTGGGGCTGTGCTGGGCAGAATTGCTGCCATCTTGCACCCTAGTGAGTGGTGTTGGTGGTGGGGCTGTGGTGGTGCCTATGGGGAGGGCAGGAGCTGCTCCTGTGGGCTCTGGCCAGCCCTTTGCCTTGCTGAGGAGACTGTGAGGGATGGAGGGAAACATACAGGCAAGTGGAGCCTGGGAAAGAAGGATGCAAGAAGGTGTGTGCGTGTGTGTTTTCTGTCAGTATCTGACAGGGTGATCAGAGATATGAGCTAGCTGGCAATAAATTACACAAAACAAACATTCTCCTGCTGGAGATGGTACTGCCTGTGGCAGTGAAGGGTGGAGGCTGCAAGCCATGCCTGGACCTGGCATGGCTGTGGCAGGGGTAGCTGCTGTCAACACGTGGCTCTGTGAGAAGCTGTGTGGGATTTGTGGAAGTGGTGTGCTGTGTCTCTGCGGGGGCACTTCAAGCAGTGTGGAAGCAGGGAGGAGATGATGGGCAAGGGCCTGGAGCCAGGGCTGTCCCCACCTGCAGGGTCTAGGGGTGCTGGCCCAGGAGCAGTGGTGGCAGCTGCAAAGCTCTGGGGCTGGCTGAGCCATCACTCCATGGAGAGCAGTGTGAGGTGGCAGGGTGCTGCTGGGAGAGCAGGGCTCTGGGGAGGTGGGCTGGGGACCAGCTGCTGAGTGCAGCAGCTTTTGAGCCTAAACTGATTCAAGCAATTACTTTTATTTACCTTATTTAACATTTACTTAGAGGCTTCCTCAGATGCTGCTAAGGAAGTCAGTCATGATGAACTGCTACCAGGCATAGAAACAGTACTAAATGTTGGGAAACACCAGTTTCTGTGACAGAACGGGGACATAATGCACTGAAAATAAAAGAGAAGGGTGACTTTCGTTCATGTGCAAAGAAGGGATCTGAATTCTTAAAATGGCATCAAGTGTCAGCATTAATACTCCTCTGAGCTTTACAGCTTCAGAAACTCCTCTTCTGTAATTCAAGCTGTTGAGGATCATAAACATTTATTCTCAGTACTGCTGAGACCAGTGTCACACTTGTATCACAATTTTGATGTTGGATGTCTGTCATGCATCAGAAGGCAAACACAATTACATGCATATCAAGAATACCTCAGAGCTGTTTAAAAAAATCAAGGTTAGTCACAGGATGCTTTTGATGTTCCTCTTCTCCCCCATGACTGTAGAGTTTTATATTACGTTTAAGTGAAGATATTCTAGTTAAGGATTAGGAGATGGTTGCTGGAGAAACAGGACAGACACTTCAACTTGTATCTCTAACAATTGGCACAGTTAGTGACCTCGTCAAACGAGGAAGATGATCAGTAATGCTGTCGGCTCTGGGAATCTAAGGTGAAAAGGTAAAATTTCATTTGGAAAGAGTGGGGTGTTTTAAAATGAGCCTTATTCTGGTTAGGTCATGTTTCGCTGTTACCATTCATCAAAACTCACTGGTCTGGATTTTGTCCCAGTGATACAGCTTATTGCAAGAGATACTTCTTCACCTCAGTAATTTTGTTTTGTGGCATGAAGGAAAATGGCTCCTACAGTGTTAAAACTTCTTCCATACAAACTAACCCACATGCACTGATATAAGGTAGGACAAAACCTGCCCTTTCATCATTATTTTCTCAGCTTGAACATTAAGAATGTGTGTGCAGCAGTGGCACCATATTGTACTTGGTCTAACGCTTTAAAATTAATTGGGGGGATGGAAGAAGCAAGGACAGAGACAAGTCTGTTTTGCTGGATGATTATCAAGCCACTGGTGTTTCAAAGGGGCACAAGTCTTCTGAGAACCTGAATGTGTTGGAAACCATACAAAAGTCTACAGCAGTCCTTGGCAGATTTTTTTCCCCTGCCTCGCTTATCCGCTCCCTTCAGACTCCTACATCTTAACGTTAAGATCATCAGAGATATAGCAGTGTTACTATTATTGATGCTGTGTTCTTCTGTGATGATGTTTCATCAGTGTGTAAAACAAGGCCACTGTCTTGCAAATGTTTTTAGCTCCTTATTTTTATCCACAAGAGTCCCTTCAGAGACAATAGAATAGCTTGGCAAGTGTAGTCCAGCAGATGTATGAGTGCTTACAGAATGAGTACCTAAGTCTGATTAATATACAAGATGAAAAAATAGATTGCGGAAGTGAAAGCTCAGTGTGGAAAGATCAATGCAAGAAGAAATAACATTTATGTTAAGAAATATTTCATACGTAAGAGGCAATGTTGCATGAAAAAAGGCCAAGACCCTAATAGTGAGACTTCAGAAGTGAAATTACCAGATATTTGGAGAAACCACCAATCCTTAACAATTCTACAAATGCAAGAAAATTTCTTTAGCGATGTTGTGATTTCAAACTGTGGTGTGATGGATCACTTAAGGTGCAAGCTTAGCAAACTATGTTTATTTGTGAGCAAGCTGGAATTGAAAGTGTTGGTCTGGATCTGTTTGTTCTCTTGGCTTTAGTAGGGTGTAGAGATGAGAGAAAGAATAATGAACCGAGTGCTAAAAGAATCTAACACTGAGGATGGCTTGGGGGAGGGGGGAATGTTGAGACAGGGAGCCGGCTAAAAGTAAATGATCAAAAATATGACAAAGCTGTGTTGCCAGCCTGCAAGAGGAATTCATTGAGAAGGAAAAGGAGAATGCAGTCGGAATACTAGGTTTTGAACACTGGATTATTATCAAAGCTTCCTGATTTAGTTTTGATACCTGTAGATGTGTCTCCTTCCTTCTTGTCATTCCCTTCACTTTTATTTGCTTTTTAATGTGGAAGTCTTCCTTTTGAAATAGCAGGTGTCTGAAGACTGGACAGTATGTCTGTCAGGGAACTATGGAATTCAATTCAGTCTTTAATATTTTGCCCTATAAAGGTTGTAATAACTGTAATATTTTTAAAATAGATTTAATAATAAAACAAAGAGTCAGTGTATCATGGTGCATTTCTGTGAAGGAAACAACTAATGTTGGTTTCTGTTGGAAACCTGGAAATGCCGTTATATGCCAGTATGCTGACATAGTTTATAGACTTACTTTATAATTGTCACATTACTCATGTACGTAGCAATAAAGGAAACTTTTCCCTGCTGTAAATGGCGTGTTTACAAGCACAATACAATAATGCAGATGAGTGGTGGTTTGGACACAGCTTTTGTTGACTTGCTAAAAAAAAAAAAAGCCAAACAAATAAAACTAAGCCATCCAATTCAGATGCTCCCTCTCACAGCTGACAGGGGCTATGAACTCTTTATGCTACTGTTCAGCAAGCTTTCTAGTCAACCATAGAAAGAGTTCAATCAGCTGCAGCCAGACTCCCTCAAGACTGATAAAAATCAGAGAAGTTTTTCACCCAGCAGCAGGTTATGAGTTAGGCAGCTACAAACTTGTCTGTTCCAACAAACATGAACAGAGCTGTTGTGAAATGGGGTAAGGAGATTTCTTTCTGTTCCCTATTTGATCCTACAACTGTTAACAACCACACAAAAGTAATGGTTGACTACAAACCAAACCCTGTTAAGATTGGAAATCTCACCAACATGACACTTGGTGAAGCAGGGAGCAGAAAAAACATACAGAAAAACATGGAATTTCAAGAAGATATTTTTGTCTGGAATAGTGTATGAAATGTAGGAGGTAAATGTGAAAGGGTTAATGTGCTGCAGACAGCTGAAAAAGCATAGAGGTAATAAAATCAGATTTCCATATGGGGTATGTATTATGGCTTGAATTTTCTAGTAACTACTAAAGCTTTTCTGGTTTGGAGTATCAGTAGTGGCTGTACTTCTCATGGACTCCAGGAGCTGCATGTCATGAACTAGGCTCACATTACAGCCTTTCAGGAGGTAATTGTTAGGAATTCCCTCCTTTACTGGCCATAGTTATATGAAATGTGTAAGTATTTAACCTTTGACTTTGCTCATGTTGTCAGATTTAACTGAAATTGGCCATTGGATTCAAAGTTACTCAGAAGCACTGACTGACAGATGTAGTGTCACGCACAGCACGAGTTCATTTGCCTTGTTCCCAAAGGAGGCCAGGCTCCAAACCCTTCCCAAACTGCAGAGCATCGGAGCTGCCTGGGGAGAGGTTGCACAGGCAGGCAGGGCCTGGGATGCCCCTGGCCATGCCCAGGGACAAGGCTCCTCTGTGTTGCACCCCAGCACCAGTGGGGTGCTGCCCACTGTCCCAGTGTGGCATCCTGCCCTTTGGTCTTGCTCTGGAGTGGCTGAAACCACTGGGTTTCTCTCCTCTCTTTTTTGAATGACTAGGAAAATAGCTATTGTATTCATAGCAATATCCTGCAGGAGGTAATTTAAGATCCCAAAATTAACAGGCTCCATTGTAATCAGAATTACCAGTACCCATGACCTCTACCAAACCCTGCATGTGGAGGGGAATGCGTAGTAGGATGTAAGTTGTTCCCAACACAATCCCTGCAAGCTGTATCATTCTGGTGTAATTTGACAATTTCTTCGTGCCACTGATGGGGCTTAGTGGCCACCAGGATGGCTTGGAAGAAAACAAGCCCAGTATATTTTTAGTGGCAGGGTGAGGATATTCTGGTTTCTGAAACATTCAATGCTAGATCCATGCATTTCATAACCATGTTTAAGCCACCTCCAGGGCCACATGAAGCAATTCAGCAGTACATTTAGTAAACAAAGGGAATTATAAGAGCTCAGTTATCCTGATTATAGATGCAGTAGATGGTAAGACTTGAATCTATTATGACTACCTGCTTTTTTGTACTACAAAACTGTTTTCATAACCTAGACATTTCCTATTAACCCTGAAAGCTTGCTGAAACAAAAAGCACTTGTTATAAAATAGTTACTCTCTTGTTTCAATCTAGCATATGAGAAATCAATTTTGAATTGCTTTTTATTGTTTCAGACAAATCACACAATCTTAAGTAGGAGAGTAAAAAATTAATGAACTTGATTAACAGGGAAATATGCATAAACAGTTTTAAAGTACTTAGGTTTTTGCCTCCAGCAAAATCTTTCAGTCTTTTCATTTGAGAAATGTTCTGCCTTAGGGTCTGGATGACTCATAGACTGACAGTCAAATGCATGAGCCTTTCACCTTAAGTCACTGGTTCAAATATGATTCAGTCAGTAGTAAGTGAAAGTCATATTTTCTAATGTATGCCCAGTGGTCTGAAATCTGATTCTCAGGACCAGAGCCAGCAAACGACTTGAGTGCCTGCAAACTAGGGACTTGCAGGTCTAGATTTTAAGCACTTGGCCTTCAAAGGATAGGTGAGTTCCTGTGCTATCTGTGGCTCCCAGAACAGGGCCCAGGGAGAACTGGGTGCCTCAACACACGGTTCTGTGGGCCAGCATAGAGAGATGAGCATTTACAAACTTGCTGAGAAATAAGAACCTACCATGAACTAGTAGCATGCAGTGGTGGAGAGGAGTTACTGAAATTTTATCCCATTCTATGTGTCTGGTGCCTGGCTGCAATGTCAGCTTGACTGTTTGCTGATAAGAATGAAAATGGGTCTTCTTCTTTCCTAGCTGAGTGCTCTAAGTATTTTTAATTTTTTTTTTTCATATTCTGGGTCTTCTGTCACATGGATGATTAAATTCTTTCCTGGAATGTCTTCAACAGGAAGTGAATCTGCCCAGTTATTCCAGCTTCACTCTTCTGCCAAACACATATCCTAACACAAGTCTGCTATGAGATGTTGGTTTGCGGTCCCTCAGCTGGGGTAGAGAACTAAACCAGGGTCTGCTTTTTTCCAAATGGACTGCCCTAGGAGCTATGAAAACCAGGCTATAGAGAGATGGGATGTATTTCATGCATGCTGCCTTGCCCTCTGCGTGGGCTGTTATAATAAAAACGTTAATGCTGCATTGAGATTTTTAGAATTCGTCAAATTCAATAGCAGTGTTAAACCAATAACGGGCAATCACAGCATTATGGCTTGAATTTCCAACTTCTTCTGGAAAGGAGCTTTGAAATGGGAATATTAGTGGAATCTTGGGTCAAGTCTTTCTTTTCACCATATTTTATGCTAGTTGCAAGTGTGCACGTGTTCACTAATCACATTTGTAGCAACCATATGCCAAAATGGATTAAGTTAAAAATGTTTTTGCATGACTTTCCAGGCAAAAATTCCTCACAACTGCCAGAAGTGTTTCAGCCCCTGAGTTTTATGTTACAGCTGGGAGCCAAAAACACAGTTACACTTTGTCCATCGGTGTGTTTCCTGGATACTCTTTCCTTTGTTGTTCCTGAAAATACCATTTGGGGCTTTAGGTGGCTTTAGGTCAGTTGTGATTGGTGAGGTAACTGCTTGCTGTTCAACACTTTCAGGTGACTTGTGGAGTCATATATCAAGCTGGCCAGGACTTGTGGTGCTCATTGCTTTCCTTTGAGCCTTCCAAAGACTTTGAGAGTTCCCTTCTCAATTGAAGCTCCAGTCTAGAGAAGAAATACTGGCTGCTGACATCACAGCTATAGTAATTTCATGATTGCTTGAGGAAATTGGTGGACAGCTGGGGAGAGGATAAATAAACCTTTTGTCCTCCTGTCTTTCAAGTAAATGGTCCATTAATCACCTACTAATAATCTTGTTGGACTCAGTCAAGGGTCTGAACTGTAGCAGTCTTCTAAAATGGCAATTCATGCTGCAGCTACTCAAGTGCTATTAATGACCAAAATGGGAAAGGATACGAACGAACGTTTTGTGGTTTTTTGTTTTGTTTTGTTTTTTTACAAAGAGGGGGAATGCATCCTTTAGAAAGCAGTTTTGCCATAAGTTTTCTCCTCTCTAGAAAAGTTCTGATACAGGGTTACTCAGCCTTACAAGAAGGTGTAAAAATGCATTCTGTAAGCATGTATCTATTCCACTTTTTCTCCTAAGCGAAACAGTGAGTTTGTTTTTAATCCAAAGCTGTTCTGATTTTGTTCCCTTTTCCCTTTCAGTCTAATGGCTTTTTGGATTGTGTATTTTTCAAACTATTTCAACTCTGAAGCAGGAGAAGTTTCTCTGGGTTGCTATTTGGATGGTATATCTTGAAGCTGTAGGAAGCCTCCTTCAAAGTCAAAAGTTGCTGAAACTTCCCCTCCTAGAAAACTTCTTCCATTCATCCGAACAAGCCCTTTCAAAAAATGCAGCATGTACTCCAAAGCTGGCTTTCCTGTCTGGAGGAAAGGAGCTTACAGAAAGGCCATGCTTTAGACTTAAGTGTACCTAAGGTGTTTTCAATGCAGATATTCACAGGCCTGTTTGTACATGGTGTGATTTGACTTGCCATTAAATTAGATCAATACCTGGCTTCTTTCCTGATGTACTATCACACTCTGCTGAAAAGATCTTTTCTGTAATCCATAATTAGCCTTGCTGCTATTCCAATACTAATCACTGCTGAGTATCAGCTGGGTAACAGATAAAGCAGGGAGCTGCGTAGTCTGAACTGGGAACAATCTGAACCTGAAGTGTTTGTTCCTCCCAAGATCTTGTGCCTTTTCTTCATATCCCATATTCAAGATTGTAGAGCTGTGTGGTGGGGAAGGAATTCTTGAGGTTTGTTTTTAAAAAAAAAATAAAAAAAAATCACATTCATTAGCTTCCTTTTCATTTCATTTTGAGGTAGATGCAAGAAGGTACATGCAGAAAAATGGAGAGGAGGAGGGAGATGTTTGAAAGAATAGTAAATAACTCTACAGGAAGGGCCTTTTCTTCAGGGTAGGGGAGAGACAGTGCTCCCTTACATACACGTGCAGATAATCCCTTCTTCATACAATAGTATTGTTGGGAACCGGGACTGCTGGAACTCACAAGGTACCTTTCTTTTTTTCTTCTCTCTATCTTACCTTCTTTTCCTTCAGTCTTGTCAAAATTTCTTCCCTTTATTTCTTCTTTCTTTTTTTTTTTTACACTGAAATCAGGTGCTGTAGTCTTGCACAACTTTTGTCCTTTTTTTATACACAACAATGTTCTTCCAGCTGCTTCCAGGCATGCAAGCTACTGACCCTTCTCTTATTTGGGAAGGAAGTTGTCAGTCAAAGCCAATAATTGCGTATATTTCATGCAAGTTTCCCTTTTCTTAAGTGTAAATCTTCAAGCTTTTAAAACAAACTATTTTTTTATTTATAACATCTATTTAATAAGTGGTTTCCTTAGATGTATTAGGCAGTTATCGGTAATTAAATATTGATGTCTAATAGCATTCTGAGCTTCTGCAAGTATAAAGGAGCTAGCTGTGGTCTGCAGGGTGTTATCTCAAATATTACTGAAATGTTGAGCACACAATTACTGTCTTATTAGGATAACAATGTTGAAAGAAGTGTTTAGACATTTAATTGGCATTAAATAACATGTGATTGCGTGTTGATTAGATATCAATTACAACAACATTTGATAAGCATGGTAACAGATAGCTTGCTTTTGTTACGCTAATTAAATGGCTGAATATATCCTGGAAGGAATTATAAATCATTAGAAAATCACTGACATATTTGGCAGCTGGTCAACTGATCTGTAAACATGGAGCCTTCTGACTTTGTTTGGGGATCTTGGGCATTTTCTCACAAATTGAGTCTGTCTTCAGCACAGAAACTTTAGATAACCTTCATGAGAATTATGCTTTTTCTGACTAGCAAATTAATTTGATGGAATGGAGGTGTAAATATTTACTGGTTTGAGTTAAACACAGTCAAGCCAGGTAATTCACAAGATCTTCATACCCAGTTTTGCCAGCAGATGCCCTATCTGAGAGCTGTTTCTGCTCGTGGTTTAATCTACGTACATACATACATATATCTGCCAGCACATTGATTTACATTTCTCCATTAAGTTTCCTACCTTTGTTAAATTGACTAGTGCCTTAAGACAGAGTACAACTGAAAGGCTTGGATGAGAGCAAGAACGTAGTTTTCTTCTGCAGTGAAAGCAGTATGTTATTTTCCCACATGCTTTGTAAAAAAAGGGATTTTGTTTCAACCTTGAAACCGCTCAGTGGATGTTATAAATGTGATGAGAATTTAATATAAAAAGTAAATTAATGAGTGTTAGGAAAGGGAACTCTGGCGGGAAGGAGGGAGATCTATGCGCATGTACCTTGATAAGGCTTCTCATCAGCTTGTATAAATGAAAATGTTTCACGAGTTGTTTCAGCCCAAGGCTTACTTGGACCAGCTGCTCTTTCGTGCTGTAGCACAGAAAGGTAAGGGAGCTGTGTTCCTGGAAAACTTAACAGAGGAGACCATGTCTTGCTATCTCTGCATCTTTCTGTGGCCTAGTTTGAAAGAAACTCCGAAGGGAAAAGACTGAGAATACTCCTTTTCTGCCCAAGTTCCGGTATAGATTTTTGCTGGATCTCCTGTGCTCCCTGAATGCAAAGGAAGGAGCTCTCAGTCCTGTGACTGGGCAGCCTTTCTTTTGTGGTGAGCCAGGAGATGGGGCCAGGATGAGAGGAAGTGCCAGTGATCCACAGGAGCCAGTTTCCCCTTTCCTCCTTTCTGTCCAAAGCTCATATTTACTGCCTTCGGTTTCTTAAGACAGCTGATTGCTGGTTTGGGGTGCCTTTCCCCCTTAATGTTTGCTAGCCTGCAGTGGCTCTGGCTTTTTGGCCTCTGCAGTAAAAAAATGTACGTGGCTTATAATAATATTTCTGAGATAACTCACAAGGAACAAAGAAAGCGTTTCTGTCAAATGACAGATGATGGTGATATTTGTCTGAATTCACAGCTTCCCTGTATATGCAGCTGTGCGGAGCTATCTTTCAAAATGCCTCCTCTTATTAACTTCTCAAGCTCCTGAAGGCTGTGTCCTATGGCATATTTGCTCAGACAGCCAATTCGTCTTGCATATAGTGGTGAGAATAGCTGTGTGTTTAGCATTTTGGGTTTTTTCATTTATGAAATTATATTTATTGCTTATATAAAAAAAGATGAATTCATCACAATGCAAGAAGGCTTGTTGCTGAAGCGCTGTAAATGTCAACAAGTGTTGTTATCATGATATAACATCAAAATTAACTGAAAATAGCTCTATTACATGCAAATGAAATGTTTCTTTGGTAAATGTTCCATTCTGTGTCAACTTCATTACGTAAACTGCCTTTGATTACTTTGATGTGCAACATCTCTCTGTAATTCAAATACCTTATATGAGCACTATATAATTGCTGCAGAGTTTTCAGCAGCGGGAAGATAGATGATTATGTGCTGCAACCTGTACAGTGTCGCAGGTAGTTCTCGGCTGTTGTTTGCATAGCTGGGCTATTGCCATTTGTTTAAAACAGTCTTGCTAGAGGAGTAGTCCCAGTGCTGGGAGGATGGTTGGACCTGCCGCTTTGAGTAAGTTGAGAGAGTTTTTTTAAGAAATTGTCACTAGAAGAATCTCTGATCACTTTGTATAAACTATTCCAAGCTCTGCTGAAGCCACTAGCGATCTCGCTCTTAGTTATAATATTGAACAGAAAGGTGGTTCTATTCCTGCATTTCAGATGCAAAATACATAATCTTCCAGCTCTTCTGTACAGAATGTTGCTTCCTGGTGTGAGAAATTTACCAGATGGAACATCAAAAGTTGTCTTTGGTGGTTGTTCTTTACAATAAAAAAAACAAAAACGGTCAGGCAGGAATCCTTTGACTTGGTTTTTCCACAACTTGCATGGATTTCAGGCTCAGCCTGTGCAGCTCTATCTGCAGTGAAATGCTCTGTGAAATCATGTTGATTCACTGGTACATCGTTTTGGAGGAGAAGAAACAAAAACAATCTGATGTTGCAACATTCTATTTGAATGTTTCCCAAATGGTGTTTTATTTTCTTTTGGCTGTGATTTGAATGTTTTGTCTTTAGATATATTGGTACAGATTGGAGAAGTAAAAATCAAAATAAGCATTTTCTGTTCTCCTGCAAAAATGTTTTGATTAGTAAAAAATGAATAAAAATAATCCCCCCCTTTCCTTCCCACTGCAGTTTGTCTTCAAGATGTTTAAGCTATTGTGTTATTCCTATATAGCATGAAGAGATTTGAGATAGAGAAAACTGCCGCTGCCTGACTGCTGTTTTCTGCATTACTTCAGCTGCGCTCTTCTCTGTGCCTTTTTGCATTGAATGAATTCATAATTGCTGTTAATATTCAACTAAATAGTGTATACTGTAAGAGAGTAACAGAAGCGTGTTGGTTCTGTCAGCATACTGCATAGTAGTGGGTAAGAAGTGTAGTCCTTCGCTTCTCCCCAGAGATCTCTTGCAGGCCAGATTGTCACACCCCTGTCTCTCATGGTGAGTTTCCCAAGTGTTTGAAAGATGTCACTGTGAGTTCTTTTGAGCAAGGAATCATCTGAAATGAAGTAAAGATGTCACAGCCTCTCGCTGACTCTTCACTATCCGAGGGAAAGATCTTTCCCTCAGAAAACTGCAGAGAAGCACTTTTCCTTGCAGCAAACACATAATTTCTTCGGTTAACTAGCTTATGTTCCTTGATGTTACTGCACTTTGAGCAATCAATCTCATTCTTGCATTACTGGGGTAACTTCTGTGTCCATCAGAGAATCTCAAGTTCTGCCTGTGACTTGGCAAGAGTTGTCAGGGAAGTGAGAAGTCCCATTGTGAGCTGCTGGATGTAATCAAAAGGCTGACAAGGGTAATAATTCTGTAGCTAGAGCGTAGGGATGGTGTGAATAGGTGAAATTCTGAGCCCATTTGAATCACACTTGGTGCAAGTGTGTACCTGCCAAAACCATAGCCCTGTGGAAACTGCAGGTGAGGTGGCAGAAGTGAGTGCCATTTCAAATAGCCTTGCTGCCTACAAGATGAGACAGCCATACAGTGCAGTGCTTTGTTAAACATGCTTTTCCTTTCTTATCTGGGTGAAGATGATGTGAACAGAGGGATTTTAAGAGCTTTCTACGTTGTCATTCTTCCTAACCTGTCACATTCTGATCCACCTCAGGAAAGGAGCTCTTTTTCCATTACATTAACAGAGGTGAATGAAACTGAATGCTGTTGGGATCTTGGTGTATCTGCTTTTTCAATTTGTATTCAGCAGTGCTCTCTTTCTGCAGAAACTTGAAAAGAAATGGCATTTGCCAGTGAATTTATTTTTGGTTTTGGTTAGCTCTTTTCCTTATAGTACATGATACATGTCAATGAAATAACAATGTGGTTCTCAAAATCAGTAAAACTGAGCTCTTTTGGGGTGAGGAAAGAACAGTACATCTTTTCTTAAGTAGCTCAACTGCTGATAATTTTGCTTTACCAGAAGTCACTTTTTGAGATCACATTCTGCCAGAAGTGTTACCATCTGGGTGTATCTGCTCTGATCTAGCTGCACTGTAAATTGGCCGCATGGGATATACTGCTTTAAAAGAACCCCATTGTCCCATTTACTAAGGTAAAACATGAAGAGGGGATGATGTGACGGCATTGAGAATCCCTAGTTTCTCAGCTTGTACTTTGAGAAACATGGTAAGCTTCTGTTCCTGCTTTCAGTAGGGTGGGCCTGACCCTTTTCGCACTACAGATGACTTATTCAGAGACCAAATGTCCTTTCTTCCTGGAAGAGGTGTCAACCATACCCTCTCCCTGACCAGTTCACAGGAAGGAGACTGCTTGTGTTCTGCAAGGGGGAAACAAAGAGCTGCAAAATGTGAGAAGAGCAAAGCTGCACCTTTCAAAGTGCATGTTGGACTGTAGGCTCTTATTAACTTCTGTGGCTCTTCTGACTCTATTCATGGCCTTTTACTTCAGTAGTAGCAGCAATACCCTAACAATACGAGAGGCGAGAAGTAATAAAAGATGTGGTGATGCTATGTCACGGCAGATTGTTTATTTGAACGCTATGTTGTAACAAAAAATGCTTATTAGATAATATAAATCAAATGTTGTATGTTGAGGTGCTGAAATCTACCTACCAGGAAATAAGTCTTTGTTTTTACACAAGCTTCTTAAACTCAGAGAAGAGAGCAGGGGAACAAGTAGTCAGCTAGGCACATTAATCTTTTTGGGATGGTAAAAATAAAGATGAAAGTACCATTTACTTCTCTGGGATTTTTTTTAACACTATGGAATAATGCTGTAACACACATTAGACAGATCTGCCAGAAAGGAAGATGATAACATTTTGGACAGAGTGGGACAGTATTCTTTTACCCCTGCCACCAAAGCTGCTGTCCAAAGAGCAAGGTTTGGAGAAACTGCTCAGCAGGTTGGGACAGCTCTGTGTCCTCTTACAACAGAGCAAACAAAACTATGCTTCCAAAATTGCCATGCTTCTTCCTGCCTTAATTTTACTAAAGTTGACTGGAATTGTCTAGTTAATATCTGTTTAACATGGAATTACATTTTGATAACTACATAAGAAGTATCTCTTCTTCAAGAGAATCTAATTCTGTTCTCTTTCCCAAGAGCAAAATATTGCAGGTCTAATACTGCCTTGTCCTGCATCCTCTGCAGCATGTATTCCAGCACAGGAATAAACGGCTGTCCAAAACCAAAGGGAAGGATCAAAAGCCTTGCCGTCTGAAAAGTGCATCTGAATAATGAATGATCCTTTGTTTTTTAATCAGTTGTCACAAGCCTAGTGAGCAGCAGTCTTTCTAAGTAAGTTTGCCTTGAGCTGAGAGTAAGGATGATGGATTGCATAAAGAATATTTTTTGGTTTTAAGTATTTGAAGATAATATTCTGGAAAAAAAACACATTTTTGAAAAAAAAAAAAAAACAAACAGGAAAAAATAGGCAATCATCCATAACAACGCACAAAGCTGTAGGAGAGATGAGCTCGCTGTTCCTCTCCATGCTCTGTTTTAGATTCGTGTGTTAAGCCTGTCATGTGAGAGACTGAATTATAAGGAACCTGATGTACTCTCACTGTTTTCCTCCCATTTTTCCTGGGAAATGAAGTGCGTGCACTGAATCTTTTTTTTTTTTTTTATAAATATAAGCAAGGATTGCTTAAAGAAACTAAAACCTCAGCTTACAAAAACCACCTAGAGAAATTGTCCTCCAGAAACATCCACAAAAACTGGATCCCCAGTGACTTTCTTCTGAGTTGCACTACTAGACCAGATTAATAAAGTCTTCCTTTTTCTGGTGAAAAAGGAGCCATCTAATTTTGTTGCATTTAATTGATTTGACAGTGTATGTTGCAGCCTGGGGACCCAGTTGAAACACCTCATGACTTCCATCTGGCCCCGCTGCTGGATCTCTCTCTGAGGTCTAAGGTATGAGTTTTGTTGGGAAAGCAGAACGCTGGTGCACATTTAGGTCTTGTCCTTCTATAGAATATGGTCATACTTAAGGAAGAAGTTGTATTTAAAAGTTTAGTTATTAAAAAGTTGAGGTAAAGCTGCCTTAAAGGTTGCATCTGAACTTGAAGGTGAAGTGTCTGGGGTGTACCTTTGCTGGCTGCGTATAGATGTGTTTGATTCTGTTATGATTAGTGTAGTCTTACTAGACATCTTCATTTTATGGATAAAATCTTTACCTTGTTGAAGCTAATAGCAAAATGCCTACTAATTTTATTGGGTCACAATGCAAGTTGCTTCTGGGGAGACTCCAGCTGGAGTCCAGAGGAGGGCTCTTCACAATGAGAATAGTCTCCCAAAGGAAGTGGTGGATTCCCCTACATTGAACACTTTTAAGACTTAGCTCAACAGGGTGCTAGGCCATCTCACAGAAACTATATATATATATATATATATATATATGATCC
>VZZY01014573.1:81038-196795 GCA_013400335.1 Eurystomus gularis
AAACTATATATATATATATATATATATGATCCATTGCCAGCTTATTCTGCATTTTACTGACATTAGATAGCATTTAAGAATCTTACACTAGCTAGAAATTTGTCCATTGTCTAGCAATTCTTCTCTGTAGTGGCCCCGTTTCAGGGAAGGTGTGGTCCTCCTCCTCTGTGCCTGTTTTGCTGATAGAAATTGAATTCCAAGTGCCAGATATTTATTCACTGGATGTGGCAATACTTGCTGCAATCCAAATGTGGTTTTTTTCTGCTTTGTTCCTCCTCATCATCCTATATGTTATGAAAATATTTAACCTGTCATGTCTTTTGCTGCTACAACGGTCACCCATTCTTTCAGCAGTTCTTACAAGACAGTTGTTACCCCTTGTTACAGTTAAAGTATTTCATTTTTTTCCTGGAGTCCAACATAGTGTCCATTGTGGAAGTGAGGTGTTAAATGGACAATTCTCACATCTGCTAAGCAATGAAGTGGTAATATTGATGCTGCAGGGATTGACAGGAAATGGAGATTATGTCTACATTTATTAAGCCTATATTTATTATTTCTAGGCCTTGGCTTTCATTTGTGATGCTGTTTCTTCCTCTGCTGTGCTTTGGAAGCTGTCTGTTCACCTGATACTACCTCTTCTCGTGACTGTCTGCCTCCAAGGCAGTCTGAGGTGAAAAGCACACCTGGGCTATAAAACTTCTGTTGAAACTGTCTTCTATTCTACTAGGAAAAGTTCTAAGACACGTATTATTTATACTCCTTCAGGATAGTCATGATGAACTGGAAGTCTGGAGAAAGAATGCAGATTTACATAATCTAATAATCCTCAGTACAGCATGATTAGTTTGCAAATGCAGCTGTCCCACCCGAATGTTTCCAAGTCAAGTTACGGGTGTCTCCCCAAACCCAACACAACTGCTAACCTTGTGTTCTGACAGCTTCCCCGACCCATTTCATAACTTCCTTGTGACTCTGATAGGTATTTGTACAAGCACATATTTTTAATAATACGAGACAAATAATGGAACAGTGTCAAACTAGAAAACAGGGTAAACAATTACTTTCATTTTTCCAGTCTCATGCTAGTACTTTGGCTCAATGAGGTTAATACTTCCCTGCACTGTGGTCAGGTTGAAGGTACCCAGGAAGAATACCCAATGGTTCTGCACTATTGAAGCTTGTTTATGGAGACTACCCCTTTGTTTTGCAAAACTTGAATTAGTTTCTTACAAAGCTTTCTGTGTCTTGGGCTACAATCTTACCGTTGCCCTGAAAGTGAGTATCTGTCTTCCAGTTTCTTTGTGTGACAAGCCTATTTACTCCCCTTTTGGCTCTGAAATCATAAGAGAATGGCTTGTTGCTCGCTGTGTCATGTAATCACCTCCTCCTCTTGCAGCCTGACATTTGAACCACCCCCGCAGGCTTGAATTTAATTCATAAAAGAAGCTTCTGAGTTATGCTGGCTCCATTTAATTAAAACAAGGAAAAAAGAAAAAAAAAAAAAAGACCAAATGCCCAAAGGCTCCGAGGCTGTAATTCCACTAAGGGCCTGTGCTCTTTGCTGACCTCCGCTCTATTCCAGACCCATGTCTTGCCTCTGATTCCAGCCAGAAGGTTTTCAGTGGTGCTGCTGGGGTGTTGGGCAGCCTCCTGTTCCTTCACTTGCTTAGCTGTTTGCTTCTGTATGTTCAGGTCATTTAAATATCTTCACAAGGGGCTCTGAAAGTATTTGATTGCTCAGATGCCTCTGAAGCTGAGACTAGTGTAGACACTGAAGGGCGTCAGGCAGGTATAACAGATTATAAAAGGGAATGTGCTTCTGAGTGGTTTATAAATGCAAAAAGCCCAAGATTGAATTATAGCCTAGAACTTCAATCTTTCATCAGTGTATTTGTGCTTAAATATATATAAGTAGCTTACATAACTATTTACCAATACAATAAGGGCTGCTGCAACTTATTCTTAAGTTAGACTTGGTATTTACAGATAGAAATTTGCTTCTGACATAGCAAGCAGATTACAGTGTTTGTGTGAGATAGGAAGAAAAGGATTACAGTAATCTTTTCTTGTTTTACAGCGTTATGTAGGAGGGGAAAGATTATAGCATGTTTCTATAGGAACATGGCAATGACAGGGAAATTATCTGCAATATTTTGAATAATGACCTGGCATACATTATAATATTGTTGTACTGCCGCTTTTGCCACGGAACCAAGTCTGTTGTGAGCCATTGGGTAGGCACAGCTCTTAAAAAGGAGGAGGATTATCACTTATTTGTTTGTGTGTGCTTATAGACGGTAGTAGTCTGAGTAAAATCAGGCATTCCAGTGGCATGAAGGATAAGGCCTGGCTGTTTAATAGAAATGCACATTTTGAATGGACTGACAGAGGCATCCTATTACTTGAATGTGTACATTCCTTGTTTTTTTTTTTTTTATCCCTTTAAAGAAGTCAGTCAGGAAATAGAGACACATTAGCATTAGAAACGATATTGGCAAGGAAGGAAAAGGGCCAGAATGATTTATTTTTAACTTTAATGAAAAGCTGTAGGTACCTCTTTTTTTTTTTCTTTTCTCGATATGAACTGTTGTTTTACCAGGGGCTTCCAAGGCAGAGTGCATGGTCCTTGATCAATGGATCAGAAAAGTGTGTCTTGTTTCAGAGAAGGAAGAATCTTGGGGTTTTTTCATGGAAAGCTCCTTTGTGAGCTCTAATAATGGCTTGTCGGGGGATGACCCAGAATTTCTGTTGCAATTACATTAACAAAACCAATACTAAGCTGAGAGTTTCCTCCAAAGATGCCAGATTGTTGCCTTACAGGTATCTGAGGTTACTTCCTGAAGAAAAACTCCCTTCCCTTCTTTTCGCTAACTCCAGGGCAAGGCAGGGATATGCTGAGCCAGAGGGTAGCAGGCAAAGCCCTTTTGTCCTGCATACCTATTAGGGAACAAGTCCTTTTAAACATCATTTGTTTGCTGGAGGCAAAGCATGAATTTTCCCTATGTTAACTCTAGAGGGTCTGGGTTTCTTTTCTTTCTTTCCCAGTTGGAAAGATCCTTGCAAACTTCCTATGTAAAATTTAACAAAGTGTTAGGAGTCCCAGTCAGTGAATCCACAAAGTGGGGAGCCAAATGACATTGGAAGCTGCATGGAGGTTTGGTGATACTTAATCTTGAGGTAATACTCCTCGCCTGGTGCTGTTCCAGCTTTTATTTGTCTTGGGGCAGGGAGGGATTTTGTTTGGCTGCGGTCACCCGTGAGACTTGTTCTTCAGGAGACTGGAGGACGACAATGCGCTACTGCAACATGTTTAGTGGGGTCCGGTTACTTCAGTGATCAAGCAATGTGGACATTGAGACCTCAACTTTTGGAGCTGGACAAAGACCAGCTTATAAAAAAATGTTCTGGGTAAGCGTCTGAAGTTCTTGTATTAACACTATGATACATCAGAGACTTCTGCTAGGTGGATGATTTAATTTTTCTTGCAGTTTATTTTCTGTTTGGTATCTGTAAAAAAAAAAAAAATAAAAAAAATAAAAGGTACAGGAGAGAAGATGGAAATAGGAGTTACTGGGAAGGCCAAGAGACTGACAGCAGGCATGAAAAACAGGCTGTAAAAACTGGTGGAAACAAATTGTGAATATTAAAGAATCTTGTTACCTTGGTAATTTAGCAACGGTGAACTGCAGTGCAGAGATGGGAATAAAAGCAGCTTGTAAATATGAACAGGTCAAGACAAATCTGAAGCAAGGGAAACCTGTCCATAACTGCGACGTACCCCAGGGGAGCTTTACAGTCTCTGTTAATAAAAATCCTAGGCAGCACAACTCGAGGGCTGACATGATACACAAGAAGTTTCCCTCCTGCAGCTACAATGTCATTTCTACTGCAGAAGAACTTGTTAAATGTGTTAGGTGCCTGGTGCTGCTGGGTGGGGTACATGATGCCTAATGTTTGCCCATAGTGAGTGTCCCTTTTATGTCAAGCTGAAGACAAGGACCTTTAAATCTCCAGGTGTCACAAGTATCAGGTTTGCTCTTGGCTTCCTTTCATAGCTATTTATTAGGTCTTTTTAACTACAGAATACAGATAGAATTGTTCCTTTTTTTTCTTTCTTAATTTTCCACATTATTTCTTTACTACTTATCCCTTCCTCACTGTCTTGTGGGATGGAAAAATTAGCATTTTGCTCTCTAGTGAAGATCTAGTTAGTTCAGATACTCAAGGGAGTGAGAGCCTTGATGTTATCTTGGACCTGAAGTCTTGAGCTGAAATTTTCAATGGAAAAATTATTCCTGGCTCAGAAAATTGCAGGTCAATTGTATTCAGTAAATGAGACTTTTACACTGATTCTTACCTGGCAAAAGTACCACTAGCAGAGAATCCAGTCGAGAGTGTTGTTTTCTGTATTCTGCTTTTGCTGTTGTGTTGTGTTCTGCTTCTATCAGGAATAAACAAAATCTGTGGCTGAGCCATTCAAGTAGCAGAAGTAGTAGATTCTCCCTAGAATTAGGCATGTTTTGTGGAAGCTTGACTAAGGCATGTAAAATTGACTTTTTCCTTGAAGGATGTCTGCAGGTTTTTAAGAGTTTATGAGAGTGTCTCTTTCTTCCAGTTGTTACAATGTGTTTCAGAACAAAAAGACACCTTTGAACTGCAGAAGATTCTAGGCTGCAGAAATGTTCCTGTCACTGCAATGTCACAGCTTACATCAGGACAGGCAGCAGTGAGACAAGCTGCTGCTTGTGTGTTACCCAAACTAGACGTCTCAGAAACTTTCCTTGGAGTGTAGTGGAAAGAAATTTTTCTTTAATTTGAAAAGAGGATGCTATTTTTACAAAACACCCTAAAAATATGCTGGGAAATATATTTCTTCAACTTCAGAGACCTTTCTGTGATGAAAATGTGTTTTAATCAATTCCCTGTGGAAAGAGTATTTTCTTTACTGGGGAGGATGGGAAGATCAATGTCCTATTTCCATTCTTACAGTCAAAAGACACTGAGTTGATTAAAATTGCTTTGTACACCCTGCTAAAGCTGAAGAAAAAGTATCTCCTTTTAATTTGGAGATGCTAGAGGCTACATCATTTGTGATGGACAAAGGATGGTCTCGGAAACCCTGGTTGCAAAACTTGCAGTTTGCATCATTGCATTCATGTTTGCTTTTGCCCTTCAAAAATTTCAAGAACAACAAAAAAGGTGCCCTGAAGACACTGGTTAAGAGTCACAAAACATCATCTATAATTTAAGTCATTAATAGGCATCTCCATTATGCTGTAATTATTTATTGATTTTTATATAGTATGACCATTATACACAGCACTCACTGAACTGATGCAGTAGTCAGCAAATTTAAAAATCCTATCTGACCTATTTTCATCAGCAGAAGCCAATTGTATAATAATGAGATTCTAAATTTTTAGAAATTAAAGGAAAGAGGAAGAGTGGGCAGAAATAACTGGTAGAACATGTTGTTGTTTTTCCCCCGCGCTCTGGAGGAGCATGTGTGAGCCAAACCCTACCAAAAAGCCTCCGTAATATTTCTGTTTTTTTACAATTGCTCCAATTTCCCAGTAGCCCATCTAATATTATATCCTATTGCACAGACTGGCTATTACACAGATGCATATCAGAGGACAATTCAGAATCTATGTAATGGAGATAACTACTTTGAGGCACTTTTCTTCTTGTGCAAACACAGCTAGCACTGAGAAGCAGCAAATTTTTTAGTCCCATAGGCTGAATGTGAAGTCCAGCCTGGAAAAGGGAGAAGAGCTGATTTACCTACTAGTTTGTGGGGCACATAGGTTACCATTGGCTGAGTACCTCTTATTTACAATTTGAATTTGACCCCAAGACCATTCTTGCTTCATATCCCATTTCTGCCATGACACTTACCATGCTGTCAAAAGAAAAGAAAAAAAAAAAACAAAAAACCAAAAAAACTTGGAGAGATACTTGAAGAGCTGGCACTTTTAAAAGTATGACAAATAGAGCAATGTTGAAGGTGATTTGGTTGTTTCTTTGGTTGTGGGTTTGTTTTTTTGGGTTTTTTTGAGGAAGGTGTTAGTGCAACCATTTTTCTCCCCTAGCTAGGAGATTTTGCAGTATTTCATGTATGTATGCACATAAATGTGCAGGAGAGTATTATGGATTATTGAACCAAAGTAAGCCTTGGTTCACTTTTGGAAATCTGAGATTAATAAGAAAATGTGAGTTTGGTATCTAAAATGATGTTGGGGAAAAGATGAAATAGAATTCAATGCTTATGCAAAATGAAACCTGTTACTAAAGTTGACAAATTCCCATCACCATCACTTGAGGTGAGGCAATCATCCTTTGAAGTTTCAATAGCCCTTGCTCACGGCTTGCACAAGTCCCTTGATGGACCACATACTCCTACACAAAGAAAGCTTACTCTGCCTTTTCTCTCCTTCAGTGATCTTCAGTCAAATAGATGAAGAAACTTAAGATCTTAGACTTGTGGGCTTGTTTTGCTTTCTCTTTAGGGAAATGGCTAAAGCTATGCTATTGCTTTCTGAGGAGCCTGCACAGTTAAGTACAGCCCTGTTGGCTGTGTGACTTCTAAGGTAGCTGTCATAGACACTGACGTCTGATGCATATCTCTTGTAAAATTTGCAGACAGATCCTTTGGGGATCTAAGTAGCCTCAAAATAGAAGCAGAGAAGTAAAGTGCTGTCAGGGCAGAGGTCAAAGCCCCTTGTCTTTCCGTCTACCATGTATACAGGGCAAATATACATTCTTTTACATTCGCTGAAGACTCAAATTCTCTCCTAGGCAAACAATACAGCAGTATCTTTGTGGGCCTTTACTTCTAGAAGCTGTCATTGAAGACAAATCTACAGGCTGTGAAAGAGAGAGCACAGGATCAGCCATCCAGTGTCCTTGGGGAATGACAATTTTTTTTTTTTTTTTTTGCTGAGGTGGAGGGGGGAGGAGGAGGATAGGGGTTGCCAGAAAGCACATTTTTATGGTAACTGAAGTAATGAACTCAAATGAAAGGAATAAAATAGAAGCTTAGAGTGGAAGTGCCATTTCAGTTTTAACTACAGTGTTGTTACTGCAAAGCTATAAATTAGAACAGGGTAGTTAGGTAGGAAGAAATAAAGCAAGAAAGGCAGAGTCCTTGGTAATAAGAAGCTCGGAGGAGCCCAACCTCTAATAATTGAAGTACATCCTACACTGAAGGTGTCTTGCCTCTACTCTCAGCTGGAAATTAACAGGGTGGGCAGAAAGATGCAAGGAGCAACTTGCGTGAGAGAGGGTGCGCTTTTCTAGCTCAGCAGAAAATTCATTTTTGCTAATGTTTAAGTGCCTAATTCTCTAATCTAGAACTGGAGATTTGAAGCTGATTCCTGTGGCATGTGTTTCAGAGAGTGGTACTTAGGGAACTCTGAGGTCATCTCTCCAATAAACATTTGTCATTCTTCTCTTCTTACCTTTTATATATAGAAATAGAAATATATTCAGCTACTCTAGGCCTCTATACCCATCTTGGTGACCCAAAGTTGTTGAAACCCTGAAGTTCTACCATCTTGCTATACCCAGACAGTGAGAACTTTGTGGAGCTCATTGGCCTCATCAGTCTCCATGTCATCTACTTTGTTTCATTCTGTTTTATTCTAGATAGAGACTCCTTTTCAAGAATTCATGGAAGGCTGGGGGATGCCATACTAAGAGATGGAGAAAAAACACATCAACTATTCTTTAAAAAAAAAAAAAAGTCAATTGGTATTTTACTAACTGCTTACAGGCAGAAGATAAATGATGGGCAAATCCCACTGAACAGAGAGAGAATCCATTTCTTTTGATTTAGTGTTGCTGTAGGTGGAACCACAAGAGATTCAAATACAACCTTACTGACTTTGTTCTGCTCCATAGTTCATTACCACTGCTTCATTGCTAGTGCTGAGAAGTGCCCATTCTGGACAAGAGGAAACCTATACACATTAAAAAGAAGCTGAGTTAAGGAGCTATTAAATCCCAGGAAGTAAAGCACATCATTAGTTTAGAGCTTGCTCTGCTCTAGTATGTAACAAAAAGCTGTATTTTCTCTAGAAACCGCCTTTCATCTCAAAGCACTCTCATGTAATTCAATTGCTTTGGAGGCTATAGGCCAGACTTCCAGCTTGTGTGTGTTCGTGGAAGTCTCAAATGAGAGCACTGTGCCTATTTACACTTGGTGAGAAACCAGCTATAAAGTGTCTTACATCTGACTTGTTTTTAATACATGATGAATGGAAGTGGAACAAGCTGTGATAGCCAGTATTGTCTGAGTATCTGTAATGCTGTGGGTAAAATTCAATGAGCTGAACTTGGTCAACTTTTGGCTGTTTTGTTGGGTGGCTCAAAACCTGATGTATGTAAGGATGAATGTCTGTCAGACCTGTCTCCTTCCTGTGGCAAACCAGAAATACTTCTGTGGTTCTAATGTCACAAAGAAAATGTGTGCTGCTCAAGGTCAAGTTGCTTTTGTCACAGAAAGCTGCTAAGCGTCTTGTAAGTGGATGCAATTACTTCCTACAACTGCTTTCATTCTGAAGGTGCTAAGTCACTTTGCAGAGATAGGACTAAGCTCTTTTTGAAGGAACAGTGAGGAGACTTCAGTGAGTTTCTGACTAGAATTTGTCATCTGCTGATGATGATTGATTCAGGCAGGATGTCTCTGAACAACCTGTAGTCAGTTTGTGATCCAGCACTTGTTTTGCTTGCATAGGAAGGGTTACAACTCTGTTCCTAATTAGATAACCGTGCATCAGTTTTCAACACAGCTTGATCCCTACTTTGCAAATAACTGAATAGTGTCACAAAATAAGTGTTTGTAGCTTGTTAGAATTCTTTTCCCTTTTCCTCACCCTCAACCTGGTGTAATGCCTGGTAATTCTATCCAAATATGGTCTGAGATTTATGAACTTGATTTATAATAACTGTTCAGCTTTATCCTGCAACACATGATAGAGCAAGAAATGTGTTGTACTGAAAGGGATGTTTCTGAAGCAGAGATTCTGTTCTAAAATTTGAGTAGGACAAATAATTATTTCCTAAAAATGCATAGAGATTATAGATGTTAATGACTTTCATATCGAGTTGCATAACCAGCACCTACTCCATGGCAACATCTTCCACTTATTCACTGAGTTTAAGGCCCAACACATACCTGTCTGTTGTGTCCTCCCAATACACTTGCCTGCAGCAGAGACCGCTTAGAAGCCCCACACACAGTTAGCGGCAGGGCCTCGTTGTCCTTCCTTTTAGAGAGCTAACAGGATCACAGCCTGGGATCAAAAGGCTACAGTAAATCAATAGCCTCAAGCCTGCACTCATAAATCTCTGTGTGGAGAAGAACTACATAGGGGCCTCTGTGCAGGGTCTTACAGGTAGGTCTCATTCATAAAAGATTTTGACTTCTTAATGTGATGGAGGTATTACTTATTTTGGCAGAACGTCAATGCTGTGGTGAGCAGCCTTTATCAAGCTGTTTGTGCTCAGCTTTCTGGAGATAAGATATGCACCTGCCCATCACACTGCCACAACTTCTCCTCCCACCGCTCCATTCAATTTAGTCTTTATTTTAGTTTTCATACAGTAAAACAAAAGGATGGGGGGGGGGGGAACCCTATCTATCATTGCAGTGGAAGGAATTGCTGAGAAAAGTGAGAGAATATTTTCTTTGGTCTACTTGAATTCAGATAGCAATGTATAGCAATTTTCAACGGATAAATATCTAATGTGTGGATGTGGTTTTTTTTCTCCCCTGTGAAACCTCATCTTTTATGGCAGAGGGAGCCAATTTACAGGGACGACTCACACATTGGTTCGCTCTTAAAGTAAGCAAATGTCTTGTGTTTAAATGTTAGGTGCCTCTTTAAATCTCCTCTGGTCTTCCTAACTCGCCTTGTAGAGCTATTTCCATTTGATTCAGAGGCTACTTTCAAGTTATTCACCTTGAATCTTCCCCAAATAATTTTCGGGTGCTGGAAAGCAAGCACACAACATTCCTCCCATGCTTGCTGTATCTCTGGTCAAAAGCTGTTCTCATCAGGTGGCAATGCCAGGTTTGTTTCAGCAGGGGATCTTGGTTGGTCCAGTTCTCTGTGCAGCAGATGGGTACAGGTAGCAGGTGTACTTCCTACACTGTGTCAGAATGCCTCCTGTATTTGAGGCATGCTCTCTGGGGAGATGTAGCTCATCTCTGAGGGTAGCGATGACAAACTTGATGTGACCAAGTACAGGTGAGTGCTGCTTGGGGCCCTTCTGTAACAGCTTGCTGGAGCACATTGCAATATATCATTCTTTCTTATCTGCTGTATTTTTCTTGAGGAAATAAATCACTTGGTTATAGGTGAGAAGCCATGTGACTTTGACACATACTGACTTCTCTTTTCTCCTTAGAGGGAAAAGAGCTGTGCTTATGAAGAGGTGGGACAAAGGTGTGCACTTGATTTGCTATTGAACATAGAAATAATTTAACGTAGGATAAGACACGCATTTATGAAGCGTGCAAAATACAGTGCTTAAGCTAAGGTATTTTAAAACCAGAATGTACGTAAGGCCATTGTACTTCAGTACATGTTGCTCTGTGATTGCGAGCCCTTGACTAAGGTGCCTTTACAATTCGCTTACCAGAGAACATGCATGAAAAGTACCCTTTTTTCACCTAAGACTTTTTGCCTAGGAGACAAAATCCGCTAAGTCACAGGAAATGGAAATTCATTTTGGTTTCTTTGGAAATGTTTATGTGAGTGTAACCCTTGATGTTCTAGAAGTTTATCTCCCACAGTGATTTCACCACTTGTTTCCTGGCCTGGATCTCTCCAAGTTATATTTCTCGAGTTGATGTAGCTTCTTTAGATTTTTTTTTTTTTCTTTTGTCAATTTAAGTAATGTGATTTACAACTATAGAAATCACTTGCTGCTATTCCTCTTTTTACCTCTTAAAATGCTGTTTGGAACAGAATGCTGATCTGTTACTTGTTAGCTGTTTTTTACCTCTTAAAATTATATTAACCACTTTTTTCACATGTGCCTTTTGGGACATGAAGAGTCCGCCTTCAGTGGCGTTAAGGCAGCTGGATGACTTGTGCTATGAAATTTCTCATTACTCTGCGTAGATTAATCATGAACTCATGGCAACCAATACATATAACTGAAACAGTGAATGAGAATCAAGGCTCAGAATTAAAGATGCTCAGCACTGCAGTGACACTAACACTGAGTGGCTTGATTCCCAAGCTAAACCAAAAGTCTTGATGTCAGTATTGAAGTTACCCAGAGGTTGTCCTAGAGAGATCCCTGGATTCCCTAGAGCATGTCCCTGTAGTCAGGTGCAGAGTCATGTTTCAGCAGGAAGGACAAGCTGTGCTCTTGCTCATGCTTGGTGGAGCATGAATCAAAGCCCCAAAACTTTATCACTGTTTTATTGGAAAATCCTGTGTTGTCTGCCTGAGTGGTAGGGCTCACTAGTAGAGCAGTCACACCAGTCTGGGGTGTAGGTTAAAATCCCATGTTTGGAACTGGCCCTAAGTCTTTATGTGAAGTTAATCCCTGTATCCTGTAAAAATCTGGTTTTGTACCCACTGATTCCACCAGATAGCTTTTCCTTTAACTGATCCTTGGTATTCTTTTAGTTGCTTGTCAATATTAGTCAGAAGAGGAAAGGAATAATTACAGCTTGCTGAAAAGCTACTGTAGTTAGATTTTTTTTTAAGGGAAAATGATTACATTTTAAGTGGTCTTCTAATAATGTTGCTTGTGTGCTTTTTACACATCAGAAAAATATAAATGTCAAAGTAGTAAAATAATAACAAGTAGCTATTTCCTGTGGTTGCATTATTACAACATTGGGATGTAGTTCTCAAATCTAACTGCTGCCTGGTTTAGCTTTGCTGACCCTGAAGGGCAGAGGCAAACTGCTTCTAAGGGTCTCTTGAATGTAAGCAAACTGGCTGGTGATGGGAGCTTTTCAGGAGTGGTATTTGTGCCAATTAACTGGATGTAAATAGTGTTTTGTTTCAACACATAAAAATGAGTTGATGTGGCTTAGTTTTTTTTTATTCTGATGGGCTCTTCTCTGAAAAGTCCAATGACCTTTCTGTTGCTTTATCTGCAAAACTTAACAGACTTGCTATGTAGCAGTCCTAGTTTCAAATTTGCTTTCCTATTTGACTAAATTTTATTTGTGAGTTTTTACTATGCCTAGGCTATGGAGTTAAATTACCTCTTTATTGCTATGCCAATATGTCACCCATTTGGAGTCTGTGTTAACTTGTGGGATTACTGTTTCTGATAGCTAACAAGTCCTCTCCACTCACCTTTTCAGCTATCATGCTTATTACAAGCAAATAAAGCAGGAAGTGTGAAATAGTTAAAATTGAGCTTCTTCAAGAACCACAGTGGGGACAGGGGGAAGAAAAAAGCTGCTTGTATGCAGATGCTTGAGACACTGCAAGTTTTGTGTTGGTATAACTGCCTACCCGCAACATTTGAAATACTGCTCTGTGTTTATCTTCGATCCTTATGTTATTTATAACAGGAGGAAAACTCTTGTTAAGACAGAACTAGAGACAGACATTTAGGAATAGATTAGGTTTTACTGTTCTTTGTTACTCCAGTTAATTGGACTAGTGTGCACTTTAAAGGACTAAAGAGCCAAGACATTTCACTAGGCAGACAAATGCTTTTTTTTGTTAAAGAGATACTAGTCAATAAGGATAGACCTATGACATCAATTGGTCTAACAGCTAGTGACAGATGTCCTGTCTTACACATTCACTCTGGGTTGGCTGACTCATGCTTGAAAATGCTGCAGCTTCACTTGAGACAGAATTTTGTAGTCGAGAATATGTTACAGTAAAATAGTAGTTGGTTTTCTTTGTGTGTGGTTTTGGGTTTGTTCTGTTTTTTAAGTTCCCCCTGCCATAATTAGTCTGGAAGAGGCAATCCCTTAGTCTGGGAGATTAGAATCCCTTTGTACAGGCAAAGACTGGTCCACAATTTTCTTTGAGTTATCCTGTAGCCATCATAAATGTGTCCAGCTCCTTTTAATCCTCTTTTGCACACTGCTGTCTCTGGATTTTATCCTTTTCATTGTTTTCTTCTGAACACCTTCTGATTCATAGCAGTCTTTCTAGTTAGACTTCTAAAAATTAATTCACTAATAAGCATCTAGCTTTGCTGCTGAAGCCTGGAAATATATCTGAGTTCAGAAGCAAAACGGGACCTTTGGGATAAACTCATGGGTGGAGTGTTGTCTGTATTATGAAGCTGATTGCACTACATAACTTTCCTTCAATCTTAAAGGCAAAATAAATTTTATAGAACACCTTCTTTAAAAAACAAAATCAGTTCTGAGAAACTTCCAAATGCTTTCTAGAAAATGTCCCTGTTTTCCTATCAGCTGTAGTCAGAGTATTCCTGCTTGTATCTGGTCCCAATATCTATATTAAGCAGTATGTACGTATATGTCTTTCTATATAGGAATACATGTATGTGCATATACTGCTTCATTACATGATCAAGTTCCAGTTTTCCCTACTACTGAAAATGCGTAGGCCAGCTTTTTGGATTATTTTATTCCAGATGTCTTAGCCTGTGTCTGTGCTGGTAATTTCTGCTCATGTTCTAATCCCTCTAATCTGAAGATTTCATTACCATGCTGTTTACTATCTTCCTGATCATTATTAGAAGTATTAAATAATGTCTTCAAACCTCATGCAGTTGTCATTTAATATTATCATTTTTTGCACTTCTTAAACCGTGTTTTATTCTGTAGGGTAGACCTCCTCTCCAACCTGATAAAAATTGAGAGTAAATTTATGCAACACAGTTTTAAATCTCTAAAAGCTACGTATTTTTAAATATGCTAAAGGTATCCATCTACTAATCTTATTTTGTCAATAAAAATAGTAATGTAATCAACTCTGTCTCAAAGAATATGTTACAAGCTCATTCTCTTCTTTCTAGAATTTGAGTGTTGTAGGTTCTGCTGTTTCATAGATATTTGTATGTTTGTGGCAGTCTGCTCAAATTTAAAAAGTGAAGCTATATGTCAATTCTCTAACAGAATTCTCTTCTCAGAAAAAATGTATTACATGTTCTAAAGCTATGCTACAATTATTGACTGTGCCAGCACATAAAATGGTATGTTGGCAGGTCTCTGGACTGGTCAGGAGAGTTACATGGAAAGGATAGAGGCCTCCACAAGGAACTGGTCTCTCAGAGTATTCTTTCCAAAGCAGCAGTTTAATTTCAGCAATAGTTGCAAGTTGACAAGAGCAATGTGAAATGCTCAGAAACTCTTATGAAGAGGTCATAGGGAAAATCGTATATCTGCTCATGGCAGGGGACACCCCCTTCTCTCAGTTGTTTCCCAGGACTATCCTATGCCATTGGCTGTTGCTGGTTTGTGAAGATCTGACTTACAGAAGGCTAGTGGTTATTTTTGAGGCCTCTTGCTGATAGCCCAAGAGGTTATCCTGTGTTGTGCAGTGGATGACTTGTATCCTTTGGCTCCTTCAGTATTTCAGCATTTCAGAACTGGTGTGTGTGTGTGTGTGTGAAAATAATGATTGGGAATTCATCTTTTCCTGCCTGCTTGCTTAAGATGTAGCTATGAAAGAGTTATCTCTTTCTGAGAACAATGACACAAAGCAACATCATTGTTTTTTCACTATAGTAGGCAGATATTTGAATTCTTGATAAAATGTGTAAAAACATCTCAAGTCTGACTGACTTTACTTTCCACTGGAAAGTGTTTGCATTGCTATAACACCACATTTCTCAGGACAAGGATTTAATCAGCACTGTGCATTGTAGGGCAGGAGAAAATGTTGGGGTTTTTTGGGGGGGGTCTTGGCTTTCTCACCAGATTACACTCAGTGGGGATTTTTGTCTCCTTTTCCAAATCTGAATGTCTTCAGTTATGTTGGATCCGAGATCTAGAAGCAGCCAGTCAGGACAAGAAAAAAATTACCAATTTATTTGTCAGAGTCACTCTATTCCAGTTGTGCACATTCCCCTTTTCACGGTCACAGGCATCCATTGCTGCACTGGAGGGGCAATGTGGATATTTTGTAGTAGCATGCACATCTTCCACAATGAACAGTTATGGAAGTGGTAAGACATCTGTAACAGATTCATAAAACTGATCGGAACATACAACAGATAAAACCTTCTGTAGGATTTGACTAAAATAGATGTGGAAGAAGTTCTCCAGAACTTTCCATCATGCAGTTTCAGGCCTTTTCTTCTAGGCTAACTGGTGGTTAAGGAAGGCTAGAGATAAAGTGGAGAAAGGAAGGAAAGCAATGATCTAGCCTGTTGGTTCTCTTTGCAAACTACAACTAAATTCTCATCAGAGTCCCAATTAATCTTTAAGATTTTTTTTTTCCTTCCTTTGCTTTTCACTGACTGTTTATTTAGACATTTCATCTTGTTTAGAGGTTCAAGCTTCAGTTAGCTTCATTTGTAAATTTGGAGAAGAGGTGAGCTTTAAAAATAATTAGTATGTTACCCCACTTTAAAATTAAGATGATAAAGAGGTGCTTTTTGTTTGTGTCTTTGTAAACTGGTTTAACTAGAGCTTATTGGTGCTAATTAGAGAGAGAAAATCTGGTTTCATTAAAGCTAGTAGTGATAATAATAAGCAGTTAGTTATTGACCTTCTGGGACAGCAGTAATTTCAGAAGAGAATAATTTAATTTTTAAAGAGCTTCTGATACCCTACAGTACACAATTTTATTTCATGCTCTGTGTCTGCGTGGATTTGCTCCTGCTTTTGGTAACACAATTAAAATGCTGTATACAAATAAGGAATTCTGGTTCTCTAGCTGGTATTGTAGCATATCCCTATTCCTAAATCCTTCTGGGCAGGAGGGGAATGGCAATGCATGCCTGCATTGGTTTAGAAGCACTATGCAAGGCTTTTTAAACTTTATCTTTCATGAAATTACCTACCAGGTAACTTTTCCCACATTTATTTTGTTTGGTTTATTTGCAGCTTTTAAAGTATAGATATTGTTGTTATCAACAATGCAAAAACTATGGAGAAAAAAGTATGGTTCCTAACATTAGCTAAGCATACTTCTTACAGTTCTCAAGGGAAATGCTTTTAAAGAATTGTCTTTTTATTTTTTTCAGGTTCTGTGGGAAGCAAGCAACGGATGAGAGTCAACTAAAGTCTACCTGACTTCAGCTCCAACAAGGTACTACTTTATGACTTACATGAGTTAAAGCTATAGAAATCAATTTTTAAAGATAAGACACTTTGTTAGAATGTTTGATATGCTACTGGATTTTGTGGTTGGAAAAAAACCTTATTTTACCTTGCATTTTCTTTCACTTTTCAAGTGAATTCACTGAGACTTCTGTTTATTTTTAAATATTTGTATTAAAAGATGTCTGACTTATATGTAAGCATTCTACTAATGAGCGCAAAAATGAAGATTGCAAATGTTTCCAAAATGCACAGAGTTCAAACTGCTCCTACAGCTATCAATGTTTTGCTTTGTGGGGGATAATAGATAAAATACTGTTTAGTCATGTTGCAATAGTCACATCAAAATGCCCCAGAATTGCTACAATCTAAAGGAACTTAAGTTACAGAGTATCTTTCACAAGAATTACACCAATGGTACATTTAATTAATCTAACTTTATTTGTTACTTACTCATAAAATGCCTTACCTATATAAATGCTAATATGACCAGGATAATTTGTTACAGTGTGTATGTTTTGAGTCCTACTTCATCTTACTAAACTGGAAGGTACCAGTAGGAGGCAGGAGGCCATATGGGGATGGTGGCATAGAACACATGCTGATGGCTTGGTAAAAATACCAGGTAGCCTTTGACATATGCTAATTGTGTTTACAGATTGCCCCTTCCTGGCTTTGTCTGTATTCGTCCTCAGAGCCTTATCTAGTTGTATAAATTTTAAGCATGGTTTTAGGTTTTGTACTCCAAATACTTTACTGTCTTCATTCAGCCTTCCCTACCTTTAAAATTAACTTATTCTTCAATACTTCCAAACCCTAAAATGACTAATTAAATAGGTCTGCACTTTTGTAGTTTTTTCTTTTTTTTTTTTTTATGTGGACAGTGCTGACTGGGAGTGGATGTTAGTGTCTATAGACTTAAAGGTTATGAGTCTGCATGAAGACAAGGGAAAAACTGCAATTCAGTGTGAGAGGGTATTGAGCCAAGCTTAATTTCATTCTCTGTTGTGTTCAGAACAAGTACAGTGCTGACAGTTGGTTGGAAAAGAAAACAAAAATCATGGCTGATATTCCCTTTACAGGCTTTTCCAAAACTGTGATGCAAATCTGTAGACACAGTCTAGCAATCAATAGATATATTCCTTTATTCCGTTATTCATCTGTTTCAGAAGATTTTTTAAAATTTTTTTTTATGTCAAAGCCCCCTGAATGTTCACTACAAAATAGGATGTTAAGATTAACTCCTTTACGTGTCTCAAAATATTTTGGAAAGCTGTGTCTCACAGTTATTTTGGCTTTTTTTTGTTTTACAGTTCAATGGAAAATGGCGTTTACAAAGCATTGCTATGTCCCTTTTAAATTTTAGTCTTGTTTACTTTTATCTTGATATATGCTTCTTTCTTATAGGTATAATACATGCGTACATATTTTGGCAGGTCTTGGCATGGCCCCTATGATATTATTCAAGTAAATGGAAAAATAGCTTTTAAGAAACATGAAACAAAAAATTGTCTACATAAATAGCTGCAGAAAATGTTTGCAAAAGCTAGGAAGGATAGAGCAATAACACTATAAGATTTATTTATGTCCATATGGATTAGCTCATTAAGATACTTGAGCATAAGAAGAGGAGGATATAGAGTCAAACCAAAGGTCCAGCTAGCCTGATATCCTTTTTCTCCAAGGGAAACCAGGATCACCAATATCAAATGAGTGTAAGAACAGAACAGATTCCTAATAGTGGCATCCAAGGATGGTCACCCAGACTCCAACAACTTCCAATATAGTGACTTGTGATTCAGGAGTTCTCGGTGGATTTTTCTTCCATGAGTTTCTACCTGACTGTCTAAAATATGTAATTTAAACTTAACACAGGCTTATGAGATTTATGTTAGTGTACACACGCTTGAAAGTGATAGGAGTAATTCACTGCAGTATATACATATTTACTAGGGTCTCCCCAGATTTCTTATTATAAATAGTTAATCCCTGAATGTATACTTTATAAATGACAAATGGGCAGATGATGATGCATGAAGCCATTTAATTCTCCAGGTTGGCATTATGCTGTCATTTTCCTAGACTTGTTATTTTCTTCATCTCTTACACCTATTTTCAGATCATGAAGGTCATGCATGGATTTCTTTTGTGTGGACCATGTTCTATGGTGTTAATTAGAATGAGCACACAGCAAGAAGGGTAATTTAGCTTATATGTACGCTTTGAAGGCATATTTTGAAGCAAATGAGTGCGTGTTTTTGGCATGGAAAGCATAGGAACATATGGCCATGTGACTGAATGTAAAAGAGCTAATTTAGTCTGTAACTTTTCTGACCTTGTCTTGGCATTAAGGTGAGAAATAAGTCACAGATTTGTATGTATTAAGGCCATGAATAATTACTTCGATTATCTAGTCTGACCTTTTGTGTTAATGTGAGCTGTTGTACTCCCCTGCATGCTGGCTTTAAATCCAACATCTTTGCTTGCATTAGACTAGGTATTGTGTTTAAACTTATCCAATCATGATTTTAAAGTGTAGAATCCCAGGTAAGCTATTAATGCCTCTTAACAAATATATCTCTTGTTTCTTATCTGAATATGCTTAGCTTCAAGTTCGATTATTTCAGCCTTGTTCTGTCTTTACTTAACCACATTGAAGAGTTTTTTGTGGCATCAAGTTTTGCTCTCCCTGCAGGTCCCTGTATACCATGATGAAATTGTCCCTCAGCCACACCTCTTGTATAAGCAACTTTTCAGAATTTTCACTGAAGATTTTGAATTAAATTTTACTTTATCCCTTTCTAAATCTTTCCACATTCTTATTAAAAGCTAATCATCAGATTTGTATGTAGCATTCCGGCAAGACTTTCTCTGTAGACAAGTGCAAAGCTGATACATCTCTTTACATCTTAGCATTTCTCTGCTTTAGAGTGCATAGCTCTTTCAAGCTGCCACGGTGAGTCTGCACTCAATCTCCCATTTTTCGATGTCTGGTACATGCAAATGGATATGAAAGTTCCGCTCTTAGCTGCAGCTTTACTGCTAAAGAAAGATAAGGATAATTCATTGCCTTTTTCAGAAACTTTCAAGACATTGGAAACCCATGCTAACATCTGAGACTTGCTATATCTGTGGCTTTGGTCACAGGTCTACAACGGTTTTGGTTACAGGTCTACAACGGTATTTCAAAAGATAGTCTTGTCAGACACTTTTGAAAGAAGGCAAAAAAGGAATTAAAGGGAAGAAAATGTGGAAAAAAAGTTGGTAGCAGTGATGTGAGTTTCATACAGTGATTAAAGTTTGGCAAAGCATGATGGAAATGGTGATACCATCTGCTCGCTCTATCTTTGATCACATACTTTTAGGATCAGTGAAAGCTTGCTATCCTAGTGGACTTTGGGACAGCACTAGATGGTCGATTAGTGGCTTTGATGGTAAATTTTGAACCTTTCAACCCTGTTCTTTTCATCTTTTGTGTCAGATTAAGGACCACAAAGCAGGGATAAGGGCTGAAAAAAACTGCTTTATTCATGTTAGAGTTAGATAACATGTTAGAGTTCATCTTTGCCCTCCTAGTGCTTCTGTATTGACTTGTATCCCTCTCCTGTCATTCACTGTTCAGAGTCTGATTGATTGGAGTCTTGGACTGAAGTCAAATGTTAGGGGGTAGGGGTAGTTCAAACTCGCAGCCTTAGGGCTTGCTGTCTTTAAAATTCATGCTCTATAACAGACAATAGCTATCCTCTAGCATGTTGAGTCACATGGAACAAGGGCTCTGTGTGACAGGCCATGTGATTGCTTGTATAGTTATTTTTCTGACTCTCATCTTGAGCCCAGGAGCTGCCCTTCAACAAATAATTTTCTACTCAGTTTGGCCCATAGCATTTCATTTGTTACCTTGGCTGTGTTTTACCACATATTGTCCTAACCTCTGGTCTGTTTCCCCTCTCTCTGACATTTCATCATTTACCTCTCCATGGTTTTGTCACCTGTACCTGTTACCTCTCACATGGTAACAACTTAATGGATGACATTTTATCAAGCTATTGACATAAAAACTAAATAATAGATGTTTATAAAGCAATCTCTTTGGCATTCGTACTTGAAACTCAGCCTCTTGACAACTACAGTTCAACAGTTAAAATTTTGAGACAATTATAATTGGATGGATTTTAATTTATTGCCAGTCACATACTCTTTGATGTAATCCTGGTTTCTGGCTGTATTCAGCTACTCTTACAGACTAGAGTAAAGCTTATATTGGATACAGCAGAAGGAAAGTGGGCTTATGGCAAGGGCTTCTGAAAACCCCCCATCATAAAGAAAGTGTTAGTGTCTAGAACTGTTGTTTCATTTAAATGGCAAACACAAGAAGCTGTAATAAATACAGATTACTCAAATAAATCAAAGTCAGGGTACTTCTGTTGAAGTGCAAATCTGCTGTCATAGAAATTCCTATAAAATTATCTAATTTACATAAGCAGGTTTTCTATTGGATAATGATTTATTCATCTAATGTTCCTCCAGACATCTTATCCGCAAGAGCAGATCTCTTGAATAAAAATAAATCCTTACTGTTTTTTAGTTTCTGCAGGAAAGGGTGATACTGTTCTCCGAAGTTATGAGAATAAATGTTTTCTTTCTATTGTACTTTTGTTTTGGGGAAAAAATTGAAATGTTGGAGGCAGGTTCACCAGCATCCCATTTACTGAAACTGTCAGTCCAACCTTAATGATTCTATGATTCTGTCTCTTTCATGCATGGTCTGCAGTGGCTGAGCCAGGCCTCTGGAATGTTATCAAGCAATTACACAGGTATTGAACTCTTGATCTTGGCTGTCATCTTTAAAAAATGGATGGCTTACTGTTATTGGACACACATTTTCGGTTTGGAGGCAAGGCTCCCCTACCTTATGTCACCTCCCAGAGCCTTCTGGCTGCCTGCACTCTCCTGCCTGCACCCTGCCTGTGGCCCAAAGTCTACTTGTGCTTTTCAGTAACAAGAGGCTGCTGGACACCCTGAAATTCATAATGGCTTAATGTCCTTTAGAACTTAATCTGTTCAGCTCTGTGGTCCATGGGTGGTTAGCTGTTGTATTCATTTGGGTAATTGTTTGCTTTCTCCAAGGTGTGAGAGAGGGAACTTTTTAGATGTTCTGTAAAATGCCTGGTAATAACTGTGTTTCTGTAAAACTAACAGATTAAGAACTGCTCTTTTCTTTCAATCTTCTGTTTTCCTCTCCTGCAAAGAATAATACTGTATAAAATAAGGGGCAGGTAAACGTTTGGGTTTGCTACTCAAAACTGTGGTTTTAATTCTGCAAGTCTACCTCATTCTTACTGAGTGACTGAGGGAAGGGCAGAAAGGTATGCTGAAATGAAATCACTCAAAGTGCAACAATAGTTATGCTTAGGAAAAAAATGTGGTTGTAGGCTTGAGCTGTCTCTGCTATTGTCTGCAATAAAAAAATAAAGCACAGTTTTTCTTAATTTTGTTTGCATTTGATATTTTGTTTCTCTACTGTTCTCCTGATGTAGACAGTGTGCATTGTAATCCTTTTAGTAGACTTCTGACTAAACGCTTAAGAAAAGCTTTTTGCAGTCTAAGTGGAGACAAGAATGAGTTAATTAGGTTATTTCATCATTCAGTAAAGCAGTAGGTGTGCTTCAAAGTGATTAGGAGGAATATTGGTGACATGTTAAGTTTTCATGCTTTTGAAAAGAGAGGAGGAAACCTGAGCATTCTAATGAAAGCACTAAATTCTCTGCCAGGTGTCATCTTGTCATTTTATTCAACAAGCTGCAAACAACCCCTGAAAAGTCAGAGGCTAGCTGGGATGTTGTTCAGATCTCTTGGCAGGCAGAATATAGTTCCAGTGTTTCTTTTGTGAAAAAAAGCAGAAGCATGTCAATAGGTCTGCTTCTTCAGGATGAGATTAATACCCTTTCTTGTTCTTAAAGCCACAAGCTGTTTTTTCAGAGGACTGTTCTGGAAAGCTGCACACAGTTATGATAGGTGATGGAACTAAGTAACTGCCTTTGCTATTAAAGCACAAGCAATATGTAGAAGATGTTACGAGTACATGTGGTCACTGAATTGCGCAAAGATAAGATGAGCCTGAGGCTGTATGGATTCACTGTTATGGTCATCTTTCAAATGTAGCATTTCAAAAAGTTATTGGAAATCTTTTCCTAAGCAAGCCCCCTGGCTAGCTGGCAGCAGGCAGCCCAACATTCCTGCAACACAATCCAGCTCATTAATTAGCACAAGAATGCTTCAAACTGCTGTGTCTTAAGTAAGTGACTAATCTCTTTTCTGGAATGTCAAGTCCAGCAAATGTTTCATGATGAAACATTTCATTCACCAAATGTTTGGATATCCTGTCAAAGTAGTGGTCTTGCTACTGTGAGCGATGAAGCACCAGTGACTAATAGAAGCAGCTTTTTATTCCAGTAAGGGCAGAGGGGCCATCTGAAAGCTTGTGTTGGGCATTTGGAGATTTGCTTGTGAAACCAACCTCTCCCTCTGAAATCTGGGCACGGTGAGAAACATTTATATGCTACCTGCTCATAGGGATAAGAGTTACTTTTTTCCCTTTGTTTATGCTTTTTAAAATGTTGCAACTTCAAAACTTTTGTCACAGATTTTTAGATGTTTTTGAAAGTATGGGATGTTTCATGCAATTACTGTTTTAAATGTAGTATCCAGTTCTATGTGGAAGTGCTTCTTTGTATAAATCATTTAAAAGAAAGGTAGTGGAGTATGATCAGGCTTCATGGTTTGAATGCTGTGAAAAAATCCGGAGTGATATTTGCAGAGTCACACTCAACTTAGAAAGTGACTTGTGTTTATTTGGTGCTCAATGTATACAGTAGGAAGTGTCTGACATGTAGGTTTAAGGGCACAGTTTTTAGAACAGAACTTATGCCATGCATCTGATTGTGTGTGTGCAGTACACAGTTGAATGGCCTCTATTATCTTAGCAGTATTACACAAAAACCCTCTGACTCCTAGAGGTAGTAGTAAAATACCTTGACTCATACAAAATAGAAACAGATCTAAGGTTGTGGTGTTTAAAATGTAGCTTTGCTCTAACCAGCTTTGCAAGTCAATCTTACATCAATGGCCTCTCTTATTGAAAAGGGTTGATATTAGCTATGCCTGTTGCATAAAACCCTTAAAACAATGAGCTGTTTTTAAATTGTATTGGTCAGTGTCTGTTGTGAATTTGCCTGTGGGGAAAAGGAGATGCTCTGTTCTCCAGCTGGTGTTTGCAGTGGCTGGATCAAATCTAGGTAGCTGCAGGCTACATGCATGGGGAGAGCTGCAGAAGATGTCTGAGCAGTAGCACTCTGGGCACAGGGCAGGAGGCTGCTGGGCACAGCAGCCAGTGACACAGCTCACTAAAGGGCAAGAACCAGGTCTCAGGCACAGCTGGGCACCCCTGAAACCCAAGGGTCACCACTGCCCCGGAAACATCTGCAGGGAGCCTATGCTGTAAGGCGTAAAGAGCACTGATCTAGTGAAAGGAGGCTAAATACTTCTTTCCAGTTGCTGAACAGGAGAGTAAGCAATGCAATTTTATCTGTTCTGGAACAAAAATAGCATTTCTTTATTCAACCATATACTAACATTCTTTTCACTGTACTACTAGTTTTGAGAAGGGAATAAGCTGTAATTAGTGCTGATTTCTAACAGGTTGAAAATACCAGAAAGGGGTTGGATTAGCTGTTTAAATTGTCAGAAGAGTTCTTGCTTTCTTCTTAAAAAATAAATAAGACTATCTCCTTAGCTTGGTTGTGTTGGGTTTTTTTTTTTGTGGTTTGGTTTTTTTTTTAACTCATTAAACTGAAGATGTAATAGAATTCAGCAAAATTATTCTCTGTAGATATAGATAGCCTAGATACAATGAAATAGAAATCTATTATCTTTATACCAAATGGGAGAATCACCTACAGAACTGTTCCTCTGTGTGCAATAGTAAATAAAATGAGCAGTATATATTGGCTGCTGGGGAGAAAAAAAAGGAAAATTTGAGATGTTGATTTTAATCCTGTGGTATACTTTTTTTCTCATAAGGCATTGACCATCTCCATTTCTGGATATATGGTCTCTTAAAGGTAGACATCATCCAGCTAATAAGGTTTAACTATTCACTGCCAAATTTCAGGCCTTAAGATTGTTTTCCTTGTATTTCTTTTCTTAAACCCTTTATATTACTTTCAAAAAAAAAATGTAGAACATTGTTTAATTGACTGCAGTGCTTAAACAGTTTACAGCTTCTCCTAAATTGATTATATTGTTCTAATTAAACCTACTTCTGAAATTGCTGTATTAGTACAGGCCATACAAAAATGAGAACCTCTGAATTCCTATCTTGTATCTCATTTTGTTAAATGAAGGCTCAGACTAAAACATGACTGTGGATGACTTGGAGCAAGGTAATGTAGCAATGAATCGGTCACCTCTCTGCTTTGCTTCACCTGCTTTCCAGGTCAGTGGTGAACAAATCCAAAACAATCTCCCTGGTGGCTTGAAGAGAACTGGTGTACTCCCATTACTGTGGTCATACATGAGCTTCTGTAATGCATGGATTCCTTTGTGAATCCCTGTGTTCTGTCAAATTGTTCCCAGAATTGCCAAGTTGTTTCCCTTAGACTGTCCCATCATTTTTACATCATGGTTTTGATGCTTAATTCCTATCTTTTTGCATGCCTTTTAAAACTGAAGGTGAACGTTATGGAAATTGCTGTTTTGGATGACACATTGAATATGTAGTCTGGTGACTTAGGAAGCAGAGAGCATCTGGTACTAGGTACTTCTGAGTAATATGCAAAACTGTCTGTACTAGGCAACCATAAAAGAATCAAGCCTGAGAGAAAACTGTTCTTCGGAGTCCCAATGGGAAGTATTGACTTCTGCTTTCTCTTCCTGTGATCACCTGCTTAGTACTCAATGCTTTAGCTCTTGTGGTTCAGATAAGTAACACCAAACACTGTTGCAAACCTTGCTGTATTTTAATTGTCAGCAAAGCTTGCAGTAATGAGTTGGTTAACTGTCAATGGTACAGGAGCATTGCAGAAAGCAAGACCCAGCAGGAGGGGAGAGACGTTTGCTACTGCTTCACTGAAAGCATCAATGAGAACGGTGACTATCTTAGTGAAAAGAGCAGCACTGGTCGGGGCGGGGGGGGGAGGTATCCCTGTTACAACCTGTTTGGAACCAATGAGATAGCAGGTAGAAAATGTGTTATTAAATACCATTTTCAATAACCACCTTTTGGGAGTAGTTTTACTGCTACAAGGTTGGCTTTGTATATTGTAAACTGTCCTTCAGTATAACCTAGAATTAAGCAACTGCTCCTTAGAGTTATTGTCCCAAGTACAAAAATGAATACACAAAACCAGACAAAGAAACATTGACATTCCAAAGCAATGTATTGTGCAGGTCTATACAGCACCAATGGCAAAATTCCAGCAGCAAAAGCTTTGGCGCCTCTGAGATCCCTGTTATCTCTGAGGGAAAGTAGTTGTGGTTTAGTACAGGAGACATATTTAAAGTCTGCAATAGCCATGAGGATTGTGTGAAGTATGTGGGAGTAAGAAGCATGTATCTGTTAAGTGTATAGATTATTACTCACAGCATGCACACAAGATCTTTAGACTATCAGGCTCATGTTTTCTATTAAATGTTTTGATTGTTCATTGGGTGTGCGTCAGTAGAAACATGATTCACATCCTTTAATTCGTGCTTCCCATGAGAAGTGCAGATTGATGGTGCTACAGGAGCCTGTGTCTTTATCTCCCTGCAGAAATACTATCACTCTTCAAGCGTCCCTTAAATCCTCAGGCTTGTGCTATTTAGAGTTGTGGTTTTCCTTGTCTGCATTTCAAGGCCAGTACAGTGTTCTATTTGTCTGTCATCTTTTGGCAGTGCTGCAGAAATGCACCATGCATGGTTGGAAGGGTGCCTCCTTCTTCCCTTCCCTATTCCCTCCCCATCCCAAAAAAAAGGAGGAAAAAAAAAAATAGAGAGGGAAGAAATAACTAGTATTGGAGGACTCTAGTTCTAGGGAGACTAGAAGGACATGTCCTTCCTTAACTGGCTTAGCTACCAGCAACGTATACACAGCTCATAAAAAAAGGCATGAGCTCCAGAACACTAACCTTCCACAGCAGTCACTACAGGAAACCTATGTTACTGTTTAAGCAGACATCTGCACCGAGCCAGGGCAGCATCCTTGTCTGCAAAACAACGTTGAGCTCATGGGTTTCAAAGCTTTCAGAGGACATGCTAGTTTGACTCCAGTGCTGACAGCTTTTTTCAGCCTTTATGTACTAACCAGAGAGTTGAGCAGGAGTCCAGGGAGTCTGGAGTGGCAATCTAATCTCCTCTGTGTTCTTATGCAGAACAAGCAACTGAATAATGATGAGTCCTAGTGGTGCCTCAAGAACTTGGCAAAGTGAAAGTGACTGTTTCTCTTGTAGTAGTAAGACAAGTTTGCTTAACAGACTTCTACAGTGAGCTGGAGTAGCCTTGTCTGCAGTGAAAGGGCAATTAATTTGGTCCTGGCTATCACTGGTGGGACTGACACTTGGACAGCTAGATTTGGCATTTGTCATGGGATCCCTTCCCATGTCACAGAATCTCCTTAAGTGGAAGGGCTTTACCTGTCACTGCTGATCTGGGGGAAGTCTGAACTCACACGGCAGGTCTAAGAGGCTTCTCTGGAAATCTGCAGTGCCTTCTCAAGGTATCTTTTTCAGTCAAGAGTGAAATAAAATGTCAAAAGAGAGGGAAAAATCGTGCCAGTACTGTGAACTGAATTGTTGGCACAAATTGGCTGAAGTGATGCATACCTGATGAATCTATAAATTAAGACAACTTGTAGAGGGAGAATTATTTTTTTTTTTTTAGACTGTAGAAATGTCAGCAAATGTTCTGGGGAAAACTGATTTAAAAAACAAAACAAAACAGACTTTTTTTTGTTTACATTTTGGGTTTTTCCATTACTTTTTCCCCTCACTTCAGCACACTTTTGAAGAGTACAGTCTCAAAACAAATTTATCCTGCTGTTACAGTGCACTGAAGTGATAGTCAGTAATGTTGAAAGGAATAAGAGAAAATAAAGAAGAATCAGTCTTCTTTATCGTTCACATGTAAGAAAGAGTCTTTAAAATTTCTGTCCTTGACATTCTGCAACCTAGTATTTGTGTGCATTGTGGTTACAATCAGGGGTCTCTTTTAAATGATAAAAACAACAATCTGTGTACTAGAAAATTCTCATTTTGGGTGTATATGTGGTTAAGAAGTATTGAGTGGAAAATGCTGATTGATCAAACTCAGCAACAGTTTTCAAAACACATTTTAATTAATGAAATTACTGCAAGGTACACTGAATCGAAGGAAGGATGATGACTGAAGTACATCAGGAGAAGGTTGTAGGACTACTATTAAATGCTTTCCTGCAGAATTAAAAGAAGGGACATACTGGGTGGCGTAGCTAGCTGGATTGATGATCTGTTGGGTTTTGTGGAGTGTGTTGGGTTTTTTCCTCCTGACTTGTCTGCCTAAGCTTTATTGGAAGAGCTGAAAAATTTCTGCCTAAAACAGAGGGAAAAACACCCACAAATTATTTCTTTACTGCCTTCTTGGGTGTGTTCATGGAATAAAATTAGGCAGACTCTTTAGAATGAGTCTCTCTTGAGAGCAGACTCTTAATGACTTCTAAGATCCTATTTTATCTTCTATCTCAAGACTGTTTTGCCTAAGAGCCTTGGAAGGACCTTGACCTTCAGAGATTTGGTGAGGTCATTAAACACCTTGGGGGAGTAAAGTGCTGTCCCTCTAAGAAGGTGACACGGCTGGCAGCCCAGCTGAAGTGCCTCTACACCAATGCACGCAGCACGGGCAACAAATAGGAGGAGCTGGAAGATACTGTGCTATGGCTATGGAAGGCTATGACATAGTGCCCATTACTGAAACTTGGTGGGATGATTCCTATGACTGGAGTGTGGCTATTCTATTGTTCAGAAAGGACAGGAGTGGAAGGAAAGGTGGAGGTGTTGCCCTCTATCTTAAGAAATGGATAGACTGAAGAGTTGTCCTTAAAGAATAACCATGAGAAGCTCAGAAGCTTATGGGTAAGAATTACGGACTGAGACAACAAAGGCAGCCTTGTGGTTGGTGTCTACTACAGGCTGCTGGATCAAGGAGAGCCTGTTGATGAAGCCTTCTTACTCCAGCTCCAGGAGACATTACACTTGCAAGCTTTCATCCTACTGGGGCATTTCAACCACCCTGACATCTGTTGGAAAAGTAGCACAGCAAGCTGTAGGCAATCCAGGAGACTTCTGGAGTACCTAGATGACAACTTCTTAAGGCAAGAAATAGCCCTACCCAAGGAGATGCAATATTGGACCTGATGGTCACAAATGCAAGTGAACTCATCAGGGACATCAAGGTTTGAGGCAGCCTGGGCTGCAGTGATCATGCACTAGTGCAGTTCACTGTCCTGCGGGGCATGAGGCAGATGAAAAGCAAAGTCAGCACCCTCAATTTTAGGAAAGCAAAGCTCCAGCTCTTCAAGGAGTTAGTCAATAGGACCCCCTGGGAAACAGTCCTCAGGGACAAGGGCGCAGAGCAGAGCTGGCAGATCTTTAAGGATGCTCTCCATACAGCGCAAGAGCTCTTAATCCCCACGTGTAAGAAATGGGGCAAGGAAGGAAAGAGACCAACATGGCTGAGTCAAGACCTGTTGGTCAAAAAGGGTGCCCCTGATGAGCAGCAATGGTGAGCTAGTAACAGCAGACAAAGAGAAGGCTGAGGTCCTCAACAACTTTTTTGCCTCAGTTTTCACTGGCAACTTCTCTCCTCACAGCTCTCAGATTGATAGCCCACAGGAAAGGGATCAGGGAGACAGTCACTCCCACCATAAGGACAAGGTTTGTGACTGAGGAACCTGAACACACACAAGTCTATGGGACTTAATGAGATGCATCCCAGAGTACTGAGGGAATTGGCTGATGCAGTTGCCAAGCCACTCTCCATGATATTTTAAAAGTCATGGCAGTCAGGTGATGTCCCTAGTGACTGGAAGAAAGGTAACATCACACTCATTTTTTAAAAGGGTAGAAAGGAAGACCCTGGGAACTACTGACCTTTCAGCCTCACCTCTGTGCCTGGGAAGATCATGGAACAGATCATCTTAGAAGATATGCTAAAGGCCCATGGAGGACAGGGATGTGATTCAAGAGAGTCAGCATGGCTTTACTAGGGGCAAGTCCTGCCTGACCCAACTGAGTGGCTTTCTACAATGAAGTGACTGTATCAGTGGACAAGGGAAGAGCTATGGATGTCATCTATCTGGAATTCTCCAAGGCTGTTGACATGGTCCTATTTTATCTTTAATATCTTACCTTATTTTATCTTCTATCTCAGACTGTTTTGCCTTTCTGAGCCTTGGAAGGACCCTGACCTTCAGAGATTTTGTGAAGTGAGGCAATGCTTGTGCTGTGGTCTGATACAGTTCATGGAGTTCTCTTTGCCCTGCTGACCTGATCATCTTGACTGAAGACCTTATGCAGCATGGTCTTACTCTGTCTTTGCTTGGGTGTCCAAGTTTTCCAAAGGAAACTGGAAGTCCTGGGCAGCAGGTAACTAACTACCTTTGACGGGTAGTTAAGACCCCAAAATCAGGAAGTACTTCTGGGTCTTTGGCTGTTCGCAATAGCGTAAGAGCCTCTTATCTTTTTGTTCCAAAACCATCTCTCTTGCAGTACAGATTATTAATTTTGGAGCACAGAAGAAATAGTAAACAGCTTGGTAAGTATGGAAATAGAGGTTAAAACAAATTAGTCAGGCATCTTGCCAGGATGAGAAGTTAAATAGATTATAGATATGACATTATTAATTAGTATCAAATCTGCTTTAGCTGCTTGTGCCATACAGATCATGGTACTTTTCCCCCTTTGCCTCTCCTTCTTGTCATTATCTCTCAATTTCCTTTTTCCTTTCTAATGTTTGCAAATTATTGTGTTCCTCTGGAAAGATTAAAAATGGCTTAATCATATTGAAGGGAAATACTGTAAATCCTCTTTGCTTTAACAGCAGTGAAATCAAAATATAGGAAATTGCTTTAATTGGCAGGTAAAAATTGTTTAGGTCAAATAATCTTTATCTGATGGAGGAAAGATCAGAAAAGTGGTCCTAATGAATTCTATGGATGCTTCATTTAATCAAATCAGCAAAGTAATGCTTTTAGTTATATCTTAATTAGCATTTTATGTTCTACAGACACATGCAGAAATGTGGTCAAATACCTCAATTTAATTATTACTTTTTTTTTTTCAAATACCCTACAGAGAAATGCAGAAGTGTAGTGGTGGAGTCCAGAGTAAGATAATCTGAATTTGTTAGAACAATAAAACTTGTATTTTGCCTTTGGAGAAACTTGCTTAGTTCATCTGTGTCCCTGTTTTTCAACCTGTACAGCTGTTTAGTTGTACAGTGTGGCTAGCAATTGAGCTCAATGCTAGAAAATTTTATGTATGAATAGATTCTACCCATTTAATAACAAAGCCACAAAACTTTTTCTTTTCTTGATTAAAGGAGCAAAATTTTGATGAAATTACCAGAACTTTATGATTTGGAAAAATATGCGCAGAAAGAAGCATCCTTTACTTGCCATTATGAATTGTCCTATTGGAACTTGAGAGCATCCTTGAGTGTTACTGTTTGGATAATCCTCTTACAGTTGCTCTTCCATGGAAAGCTAGAAATCAAGCTCTCACATTACCCTTTCTGCAATCATCATAGCAGACATGAGATTTTTGAAGTGTAAAGAAAATATTCTGGAACCATATAAAATGAACCACAGTCATGCTATCACAGAGCTTGTAGACATGCAGCTGTTTCTTGTTGCAAAATAATTTTTTATCATTTCTCTAAAACAATTACATAGATGTAGTTCTGTAGGATATAAGGGAAGAAATAGAAGATAGACAGAACAATAGGTGCATTTATGGGATTTTTGTGTGTATACACAGACATCTAAGGTCTCATGTTAAAATATTGCAGACAGTGAATACACCACTAATTTTGCCTGTTGCTGTGCAGAGTCTGTGCACTCTATGAAAATGAGCATTGGGATTTGATTTTTATTAACAATTCCCTCAAGAGGTGGAAAACCAGAAATTGTGGAGAAAAGTACATGCTACAAAAAATTGTCCTTTTCATTCCAAATGAAAAGCCATACCCTCCCAAATCTTGTTATGCTCAGGGAAGCAGCAGCTTCTGTGAGGTGAGATGTAAGGTAAGTAGCAAGACAGTTCAAGAATATTTCCTATCCCTTCTAATTATTTATGGAGTGAGAACACTACATGGAAATGGAGAACCAAGAGATGTAAGCTCATGATTTTTAGCAATACTGCGCAGCACAGGTTGAGTTTTGGAATGATACCAGAGGGTCTTCCCAAACCATTATAGAAGGCACTTGTATTAACCATGTGACAGAAACACACCACAGATAGAGGAAACCAGAGGTTAAGAACGTAGAGGATATGATGCCTCTGTTCACCTTACAGTGTTTTGAATTGTGCTGCGGCACTCGAGTCTTGGAATTTAGAAACTGTAGTACCCAGGACTATTGTACCTTTTTAAGTTTTCTGTATTAATACAGTATAAATATTTTAATCACAATTAGTAGGTTGCTGATGGCAAGTGTAGACTGGAGTGCTTGGGTGGGCTTTTGAAAGTTGTTGTATTAGTAAAAGTATATTAAAAACAACATTCAGTCAGGGGATGCAAAGAACTTATAAACCACCTTCTCTTGTATTGTTTTTTAACACAATTTAGATTTATATATGTATGTAAAATATCATCTTACTTCATGCTGAAGAACTTTTTTTGGCATTAATTTAACAGACTTTCAAGCTGGATTTGTGGTCAGAAATAGACCAGCACATCAATAGCACTAGAAATACTTATTTATCTGGAAAGATCAATCAGTCTGAAGGCTGAACATTTATTTATGCTTCAGGAATCTCTTTTCTGCTTATTACTTCATTCTTTGGAGCTTTGGAACATTTTCTGCTTGAATAATTGTCCAAATTCCTGTTCCCCCCTTTTTTTTTCTTTCGCTTCCCACAAATCTTGGGAGAAGATAAAATGACACGAAAGTTTCTCACACTGTGTCGTGTTCAGCTTAATCAAAAGCCTTTGGCCACTGCTAGGTAGGAGTCATGTACTGGCGCTTGGTTGCTCCTCCATATCAAGTCTTGATCATATGAAAGCTTGTGTCATTCTCCACACTTCCATGACTTACCCTAAAAATATAAAAGAGATATGTATTATGTAATGCCTGTCTTCTCTCAAGCAATGTAAATGTTAATTAAAAGCAGAATACCTTAAGATAATGGAAAATAGAAACATTTAAGAATTCCATTTCTTGTTTTAATTCTAAAACCCAGAAAGAAAACATGGGAATTGCATGTCCAATGTAAATGTAAGGAAAATAATTATATCACATATTTTTCTACTTCAGTCCATCAGAAATGCTTTTAGTGTAAGTGAACATGTGTAACTACTGCTCTGCTGTTCTGATTACTCATTACACCACAGTTACAAGAAGAGATCATTTGGCTGTCAAGGTTTAGTCATAGTCATTAGTACATCGCCTTTGTCTTGATACAGAGTAAGATGTTTTACTGTAAGCTGCTGGTGGTGCATTATATGCGTCACTGCATTTCCTAAATGGGGAATCAATTATAACTGCCATTATCTTGTATCATTTCCTGGTGTAAGTGGACGGAAGTTTTACTCATGGAGTAATATTTAGGATTATTCATCCTTTCTGTCACACCTGGGTATGAACAATCACAATATAATGGAAAGGTCACAAGTACTATGTCAGAGTAAGAACTGAAATATGGGGTAGAGCATAGGTATTCACTTCTGTGTCATTTTGGTAACATCATCTACTGGCTATCCAGTGTCAGAACTGTATTACAAAGAGTTCAGACTGTATCTAATGAAACTATGTAGAAGGGCAGGGTTTTTTTGTGTGTGTGGTCTTTGATATGTAAATGTACCTGGTTCTTAGCAGGTGGTTTTTTTCTGGTTTTATTTCCTCTTCAGTGTAAAGGTCCCATAGAGGTATATGAGTAACTTTGGCCACAATTCTGTGATTTCTTTTGAATGGAAATAACTGTCCTATACTTGGGTGCTCTTCCAGAGCTCCTTGATACCAGCTGGTGATATCAGCTATGCTCCAACACCCTTGATCTGTAAATTCAGAATAGATTTTGGTTGGTATAAACTAATACATCTCTGGTGGCTCAAAATTTTGATTCAGTTTGAAGCATTGAAATTAAACAACTGTATTTGTCCACATTAGGAAACTGAATTCTCAAGTACTCTTATAAATTTCAAAGGAGTAAAGTCCACAGTGTTAATTTTAGGTCGGCCTTGTGAACAGGGGGTGTGTGTTCTCTCTCCCATTCCTGACTTAGGGGATCTAAAATTACTGCATCAGGAGCATGTTCCTTCCTCCTTGTTTTTGTTCATTTCTTCCTTTTTCTGTTGACGTCAGTATCAAAAGTGCCAGCAATAGTGTTGTATTTAGTCAGGAATTTTTTAGGATAGTTTTCCATGAAGAACTATCTTAGTGGGAGAAAGAGTTCTAGTCTGAAGGGAGAGGAATCATGCTGGGCTGTGCTTATGAAAAACAGGATTTTAAAAGTGAATACATTTTTTATATTCTAGGACTGTGATACCTTCAATAGCAAATCTGCTGTTGAATCCATGTCTGTAGAATGTGCTATTCCCTTTATACAGTGAAATGGCGTCTCAGGACTGCTCAACAAACTGTGGTGCATTACATCTTTAGCTGATTTTGACTTTTGATACTGGAATGAAGAGAAGAATGAGATTAGCTAATGGTATTTGACACAAATATACACATGGGAAATCCAGCCCTTATTACTGAGGCTGTTGTGGTGAACAAGGACCTGCCTGGGAAGGAGTTGTGCAGGAGAACACCTGATGGCGTGACAGCAGTAAACCTTCTCCCAGAGTCTGCTGCACCGCTGGGTACCTGTGTGTGTTAGTGGTGGAACCAAAGAGATGATGGGAGGTCAGGGAGCATTGTTTTCCTATTCAGGGCTTTGGTGTGATGTGGGTCCTTGTTATATGGGCACGTTTGGGACTTTGATGAAGTTTCAGAGGTATTTTAACCCTTCCATGTGGTATACTTTCAGCTCAACGTGAATTAGGCCTAGATGTCTGTCTGTTTTCCTGCAAGACTCCTCATAGTTTCATCTGAGGTAGAGTTAAGGCTTTTCTTTAAATCTTTTCATTTCAGGAGCAAGCTGGGACAAAGCAATCTATGCAGCCTATAGCACTGGATGACTTTTTCAATTAAATATTGTCAGGCATTCATTGGCATAATGCCAGTGAATTCAACTCACCTTTGTTCATGTTTGGTTTTTGTTGTTGTTGTCATGGGGGTTTTTTGTTTGTTTTTCCACTGGGTACCCAGGGACAGAAATACATAATTTCCAAGTGTGGAAGAATGGTCACAGCAACAGAAAGTTTTTGTTTTTTTTTTAAACTGTGTGAATAGGTGCTTGTGAGAGTGCCTGGGGAAGAAATTTAATGGCTGCAGTGCGTCGTTCATGCTATGTTTCTGTTTAGAGAACTACAGCCAGCCAGTTAGAAAGCAGAAGCAATAACACAGTTCAGGTGATTGGTCTGAAAAAGAGGGTTAAAACCAGCATGATTAGCAGTTGTTTGACATATTAGTTGCAGTGATCGGTTCTGCAAATTTTCATGTCTGCATTGAGCATTAGTGGAATAACTCTGGGTATTAAATGTAACAACATAGTTCGCTCATGATTAATTTGTGAACAGAAAAATGAGCTAGGTTAGTTATGTAAGTGGTGAATACTTATGGCAGAGTCATTTTGTCAAACTGCCTCACTGTTTTTCAGGTCTTAGTCAAAGCAGTATCTGATCAGACTATCTGCAGAACTCTTTATGGTGGTAAGGGAACTGATGCCTTCTCATTCTCTAGGCCATCTGAAAGGACAGCTAGATCCACGTAAGGATTTGGCGCCCTTAGTCACAGCTAACATTTTTATCATACCCTTGTTAATCTTTATCATAATCTTCCAAGATTATGTTAAATTTCATTTTGAAATAATACTCAGATTGAGGTTAGAGGGGTCAGTTAGCACTTAAAATATGTACTAAATTTGTTTCTGATCAATCATACTAAAACTATTACAGGAAGCTGCAACACGCCTACTGCAGGAAGGGTGGGCATCCTTTATTGCTAAAACCAGAACAGTCGTTGTTCTTTATCCAAATGCAGCCTGGTAGGACCAAGATAGTATGGTGTCTAGAAACATCACCTTGGTGAAAACTTTAAAGAGCTCTTCTCTTTTGCGTGTGAGCTGTACCTTCATTTGTGCTTTGCATTTCCCTTGCTGCTGTGGCTAACCCTGTAGAATATCCAGTTCTTATTTGTCACACAAACTGCATCATACTTTTGTTGATTCCTACCCTCACGCATGGCTGCTAAGAGCAGACTGAAGAGCCTAGTGGAGAGTTCCATGGCCGATTGAGCTTTTAGAGTAATACCTTGAATTGGATTCACAGACTGCCAGAGACAAATCTCCAGGTAAAATAGATGAGAATTTCTGGACATTTCAGTCTCTGTATGCTGAACTCTTAGTGGTGTGGGGTTTTTTTTCTTGATTTTAAAGCAAGAAGCTCTTTAACCAGAACAAGAGTTACATATTTGCACACGTAGAAGCTGGGACTCCTTAAACAGGATAGCCTAGTCTACCAAAACGCCTTGGTACTGGGCAAAACCTCTAATAGGTGTTGCTTTCAGAGTAACTGGTGAGCATTAAGAGCATGGATGATGTTCTGTAATTTTTTTTCTCTTCCATTTCTCTTCCACTTCTAAAGCTGCCAGCACATAACTGAACAATTCTTTCCAGCTATTCATGTTGGATAAATGGACAAATCCTATTATGCACACTTAACTTGTGGTTTGTGATTAAGCCAGAAAGCACTCTTTTTTTCCTCCCTCTCTAAAACATTCACTATCAAATGAGATTTAAAATGCAATCCCTGTAAAGCAATTCACATGGCCTAGGAGATTATCCTGGGAAATATCATCTGATGATGGAACCCTTTAGGCTTTGTAACAGCAGCAGTACTAGCATCTTAATAGGCTTTTTGCAGCCTCTAGTAACAGCACATCTACATCAAGCAAAACAGAAACAATGGTCTGAACAGAAAAAAACCACTAGATCTAAGTAGCTGTGCTATAAAGTGTTATTAATCCAGAAATGTTGCATACCTCCTGTGGTAAAATTGCATTCTTGATATTTCATGGGGAATGTTTTCTCAAGGCAAGTAACGCTTGCAAACAGATACAGTGGGTAGCATAACTCACTTGTTTATTAGTTATAGTTTCCACTTATTTCTGCTTGGATCTTTTGCTCCTGTGCTCCAAAACACTAGTGCTAAATGGTTTAAAAATAGATTTTTGGACTCTATTATGAAAAAAGGTTTATTTTGCTTGCTGAATTCTACAGGAGAGGTTAGTGGTGTGCTGTGTCAAGTTCTCCAGACAGGGAGTCTCTCAAACCAACAGGACTTGATTTTGTGTTGTGGCATTATATCTGCACACTCTGATAAACAATGAAATAACTGGCCCATTGTAAGTGCTGTTGTTTTGGTGGGTGTTTTTTTGTTTGTTTGTTTGGTTTTTTTTTTCGGGGGGGGTGGTGTCAGATTTGGAGTGAAATAAACAAGGGTTGAAGTTACTCCGCAGTCTGAATTTGTGAGTCATTGAAATGTAACCCAGCATGATGAAAGAAGCTGTGAGAGCTAAAAAGTATGCCCCATTGAACTGCAACTTCTGCCTCATCTTGCTTATAGAATAACAGTCCTGAAAAAAACCAGTATTATCAAGAAAGATTTAAAGAACCTTAAGGAGATTTTACTCTTTCTGGTAGAGCTACAAAGTATGAATTGCTCTGGATCAAACAGGATGTAATACAGGAATTCTTGACGAGCATTCTATAACTAAAACATGGGACAATGTCTGCTCAGATAGGAGAAAGCATTGATGTTGTGTCAGCATATGAGCACAGAGTCATTTAAAAAACAGTAGATGAAACAATGCGTAACTAAGGCTGCTGTAATGAATAGTCTTAACTTTGGAGGGGAGGGAGAATTCGGAAGAACGGATCAAAATTGGTTTCAACTAAACAAGCAAAAAGATTTCATTAGCATTAGAAGAAGATGAATGGATGTGTAGATCTGTTATTTAATAGAGGAGGGGGATAAATGATGGTCTCAGAAGAGAATTTAGAATAGTTATACTACTAACAGGTCTTGGTCCTTCTCCATTTGAGTGGGAATGTAACCTGGTCATCACAATCTTAGACACCAAGACTCAGTGGGATCACACCCTGTATACTGCCAGTTGCTTTCTTCCCATAGGCACATCAGCTGAGACTTCATTTTCAACACACTGATTCCGAGTCCTGACAAAGTAGTAGCTCTGTCAGGGCAGGAGCACTAATCTGTCTGACAGCTCTCATGCAGGACAGTTGGCATGTCTGAATTTTGCATCAGCGCGACCTGGAATGAAATACCAAAAATGGGCAAATGTCTGACAGAATGGAACTAATTGAGACTGAGTTTGCAATCTGTTTTCCTTGGGAAAAAAGAATTTTTACCATTGTGAATAGTAAAGTATTATTTTCCTAATTTATTATTTTTTTAATGCATAACTAATGAACTCTTATGGTATCCCTGTAAAAGTCAGGTCATATGCCACCCATCAGCCTCATAGCAATTGAGGAGATGCTTTCTTAATGTCTTCATGCAATTTCAAAAGCAGCTTTACCACTTTGTTTTATTTAAAATCAAAGTTCTCGGGTCCTCACAATAGGATTTGCAGTCAACATGTTTTAAGGATGAGCATGATTTAAAGTGAGAAAGTAATGAAGTGTCAGGAAAATAGCACAGAAGAGGGTCCACAGCTTCTTTCCCTGTCTCAGTCGTATTTCCATACTTAGATTTTAAGCCCAAAGCAATATCTTTTCCATCTTTCGTGCTGGTACTGTATTTCTTCTGATGTTTAAAGTATACTGTTCTTACTGACAAATATCTGAGTGTTCATTTAAAAAAACATACTTACAAATTATCCCAGTGCAAAGAGAAGACTACCATAAGGGACCAATATGGCTGTACCAGATGCTTTTCAGTAGAAATGTTGATATGATCAAATGCTCTTGTATGTCAGTGTTCTGCTCATGCTCTGAACTAGGAAAGAGTAAGTCAGCTCCAACCTGGAAATCTAGCTAGTCTGCTATGTGGTGTGAAACGTATGTCCAATATTAATGCTGGTTTGTGTTCATTCTGCCTGGGATGCAGGGAGGAGAATTAGAGTAGGTCATCAGCACATGCATGTGGCCATGGAGGTGTTTCCTAAACATGATAGTTGGATTGGAGTTATACAACAGTGAAGACAAGAATGCATAACTAAGAGTACTCAGGAGCAGCAACAGGTGGCTGGGAGAAAGTAAAAAAGGCAAAGATTAAAGAGATTTTTAAAAACCCCAAACCAACAACAACGAAAGAAGCAAGAACAACCCTAAAGAGATTTTACTAAAATACTTAAGAACACAAAGGCATTATGAAAAGAAAGTCAGACAAAGACTGAAACAGTCAATACTATTTCCATGTAAGTCATCACAACGTATATTGCTTATATATTTAATGAAAATGGGGTTAATGAGGAGATAGAAGTGCGGGTCAGTCTTTGAATTAGTAAAGAATGGTGAAGTCCCAGCAGGGACAGGACCAAGAAGCTCACTCTAAGGCACTTTGGGGCCAATCTGTAATGAAGTCCCGAAGGAAACACAGTATCTGTTTGATTAAAGGGAATCAGGCAAATTTCCAGCTGGCCATCTTAACTCTGATTGCCAGGAATGTCCTGTACCAAATTATTACCCAGAGTTGGTTGTTATGTAGCTTTGGGGAAGTAAGGCAATAAAGTTAAATTCCAAGAAAGGTGAATTTGTGAACATCAGATCACAAGAAGTGAATTTCTCCACTTCCCCCCCACACCTTTTTTTTTTCCCCCCTTTGGTTACTGGTTTTGTAGCCTTATCTCTAAAAAGAAGAAAAAAAATATTAAAAGATAGGAGAAAAGAAAAAGACAGCAATAAATGGTCATTTTAGCAAAGAGGTAAAGTTCCTAGAAGGGTCCCATGTTCTGGGAATTATATTGTTCTGTGCATTTATAACTGCCCTAAAAATAAGGTAGAAGAGTAAAGAAAAATGTTTACATATTAAAAAAAACCATCAGGATAGTCCAATGTAAAGCTGCTTAGGAAGAGTTGCAGAACTATTTTTCCATACTGACTGACTGGTTGATAAAATGACAGATGAAATCCAGTGTTGATAAATGCAAAATAATGATCCCAGGAAAAGTAACTTCTAATCATATACCACGTTAAATTTTCACATTAGCTATTCTCATTCAGGAGGGAGTTCTTTGAGGTCACTGAGTGTAGTTCACTGCAAATATCATCTGTGTGTTCAGCCACATTAAAAAGGCAAATAGACTCATAAAAAATATTAGGGGAAAAATGGAGAACAAAATAGAAAACATCTTTATGCCATCTATAAATCTAGCCTTTGCTTGCACATTGAATACAATGTGTTGTTCTGGCCACTCCTTCAAAAAGAACATAAGGAAAGCAAGTACAGAGAAGGGCAGCAAAGATGTTGAGAGGAAGGGAATGACCTCCATGTACAGATCTAGTTAGGTCCATCCTCATGACTTGTAGAGGGAATGCAGCCAGGATACACACAAGACACATGGGATTTCCCTTCACTGATTCTCGTGGAAGTCTGTGCAGGGTTCTGCCGTATTCAGTTGTAGCTTTTTCTTTCCTTCTGTTGGAACTGCGTATGGATGTAAGCTCTGTGAATGTACATGCCTTGGTCTACAGAAATTTCACTCACTTAAGCATCATTATATTTGAGTGGGATTACAATTTTAAAGAAATACCTGCTATGGTTGTTAATGAATGTCTTCATTAAAAGTGAGCTCTGTACTATGTGAATTTAGGTATTTTAGTAGTGCTGTTAGTACTTCTCAGCCATGACTTGCAGCTCTCAGTGTTGTGCTCAATATTATGGTTTTGCAGTGTCGTCCCTCGAAAGAGGACTGAGTCAAAGAAAAAGAGAAATTAGTTGATGTGTGAGTTCTACTCTGTCAAATGCCTCTTCATCCTTACCAGTAAATTCTGATTTTTGTGTTTTGTTTTTCCCTTCTAAGATGAGATATTTTTAATATGTATTTGCTGTTAGGGACCATAGTGATTAGAGCAGGAAAGACTGATGTACTCCAGGAATAGAATAAAGTGTTAAGTGGGTTAAATAATTAGCTGAATTACCTAAGGGGATTTAGTAATCTAAGTACATTTTACAAGGGATAAGGACAATTGTTCTTGCTTTATCTTCTGGGATAATAGTGACTGACTACTGTTCTGTGGTTTACAGTTTAGTCTGCTATAACAATGCTGTTGTTAAATATTGTTACTCACAATGGGAGCAGCACAGCCTTGCCTTGCAAAACCTTCTGCTTTCCCCACCAGTCCCCAACTTTGCTCACTAATATGACAGTCGTCTGAGAACTGCAGATCACACAGATCTGTGCGTAAGTCTGTTATACCACACTGGGAAGCTGTCAGCCTCTACCATTAGTGATAAAAAGGCACTGAGTACTTTTTCCTTGAAGCAAAGTTTGTGCAAAGCTTCTGTGAACTTAATTTTGGACGGAACAGCTCTGTGCTCCACTCCTTGAATAAGGATAGGAAATTGTGTGGGTTTTCTCAGGTTAAAAAGCAAAATGTGACAGTATTTTTTACATTTCAGTGCTCAAGCTTGAGGTTTGGCAGAATCATTGTCAGAGATATACCTTACCTTATAAGGTCAGAGACTTACTGCTAAGTAAGGCCTGCATGCACACACTGGAAGCTGAATAATTCGCCATTTGATGCTCTGAAGAGGGAAGGGATACCTCAGGGAAAAAGTAAAACAAACCACAGATTTGACCATACAATTAAAGTGTCAATTTGGGCCAAAATGGTGAACATGGGGGTGAGACAGAACTTTCTACTTTGAGAACTCTGCTTTACCTTGCTATTTCAGAGGATTTCATTAGGCTTAACTTGTTTGATTTTAGCATAATACTAATTTACATGTAATGACAAACAGGTGAAATGGGAACAACAAACCTCTTTTACAGCTGATTCATTGCCTTTCACCTTTTTGCAACAACTGTGATCTTTATTCTTTCCTATTTTGTTTCTGTGACATTTAGGTTAATTACTCTTAATCAACCAGTGTGTGTGCAAAATGCTTTGATTCACACATTTTTCCATTTAGCAGAGCAACAAGCAAAGTCCTATGCAAAACCAGGTGAAAGAAAAGAAAATGTGTGGTGTGGCTGGAAGGAAGGCATGCCAGTCAGAGGTACCTTGACAGGCTTGAGAAGTAGTCCCATGACAACCTCGTGAGTTCATGAGGCCAACAGGACCTGCTGGAGAGGGTCCAGAGGTGGACCAAGAAGCTTATCAGAGGGCTAGAACACCTCTCCTATGAGGATGGGTTGAGAGAGTTGGAGTTGTTCAGCCTGGAGAAGAGAGGTCTTTCTTACTGCAGCCTTCCAGTATTTCAAGTGGTCCTACAGAAAAGCTGGAGAGGGACTTTTTACAAAGGCATCTAGTGGTAGGACAAGGAGTAATGGCTTTAAACTGAAAAAGGGTAGGTTTAGATTACATGTGAGGAAGCTCTTCACTGTGAAGGTGGTGAGGCATTGGAACAGGTTGCCCAGAGAAGTTGTGGATGCACCCTCCCTGGAAGGGTTCAAGGCCAGGTTGGATGGGTCTTTGAACAACCTGATCTGGTGGCAGGTGTACCTGCCCATGACAGGAGGGTTGGAACTATTTTAATAATCTTTAAGTTCCCTTCCAACACAAACCATTGTATGATAATTTGAATTTACAGATGCCAATGACAAAGTTAGGCAGTGAGTCCGTAGGGATTGAGCCATCTCTAAGGCAGGCAGCTGCATTATAGAGTTGTTGGAATTAATCACAAGGTGTCCTTGTGGCTCACGTGTGCCACAGGAGCCTACTGACATTGGAGACCTGGATGACAGATCTTAGAACAGGCATAATCCCAGTTCACAAAAAGCTGTCTCTAGTCATGAAAAATTTGTCAGAAAAAATCAGGCCCAGACACTGCTTTTGATCAGCTTAATCAGCAGTATGTGATTATGTGGCACTTCATTTATTTTATACCTAAATTAACCTCTGTTACAGAGCCTCTGCTTAGTTTCTGTAAATTAACAATGGGTTATGACTTTTTTTCAGCTGAGGTTATATTAAAAAAAAGTACACAAGTGCAGAAAAGAATAGCCAAGTAAATGAGAAGCTTGTTATGCTTCTCTTGCAGTTATGTTCCTTATTACTTATTTTAAAGAATAAATAGTGCTATACATTTTGTTACCTTTGGTTGAAGCAATTGTCATGTTGTATATTGCTGCATATTTTTAATATGTTTCTGTCTCCTTCCCCTACTGCTGCTTCCTCCCAAACCACCCACCCCCACCCCTCAAAGCAAGCACTGGGAACAGCATAGCAGCAGGACACCATTGGCCCCGTTCCGCGGTGCCTGGGAGACACTGCGGGTGAAGTCAAAGCCAGGATCTTGCAGAGTTGGGAATGTTTCTTCAATACTGTTCCTTCTCAGTGTTGGTGTGCTGTTTGTTCCAAGTCTCACTCTGCCCCTTATTTATCTCACCTTGACTCCAGATGCGACCTTCTTTCACCTTCTCCCTCAACTTGCCTCCTTACTACTTTCCCTTGAGTGTTCTCTATTCACCTTACTTTTCACTTAGTTAATCCCCTTCTAATTTAGCTGCCATTTGCAGTCCTCTGTTGATCTGTGCTTTCCATCCCTTGAATGCTGCCTTTTGTCTGGCTAAGTTGATGGGTATCCTGTCCCTCTAGAGCAGGGGTCCTCAAACTTTTTAAGCAAGGGGCCGGTTCACTGTCCCTCAGACACTGTCGGGGGCCGGACTACAGTTTGGAAAAAAATGAACGAATTCCTATGCACACTGCACATATTTTATTTGTAGTAGTGCACAAAAAACAGGAAAAAGAATGCTGTATCCGGCCTGTGGGCCGTAGTTTGAGGACCCCTGCACTTGAGGAAGTGCAGCAAGATGAGTTCAAGGGCTGATGGTCGACTGGCACAAGGAAGTGCTGCGGTTCACAGGCAGTTACAAAACCTAGCTCTGACCTCCATGGGTGCAGGGTTTGGGCATGGCTTAAATGAGATGCTGTATGGGAATAGACAGTGTTACATTCTTCTACCACCTATCTGTTTGAAATACAGCGTGATTGTTTCCTGCCATAGTAGTTACTCCTAGTGCTGACTTCAGTTTTGAAATGTTTGTTTCAGTTGTGACCAATTCTTGTCATCCTACTACATAGAGAGCTGTTTCTTCTTCCCCCAGCATTTGGTTCAGTACAAGCCTGGTCTTAGAATTAGTCCATCTGTTATTGGTTCCATGGACATCAAAAGAAAGAGGTCTAGTATAGAAATGAGCAAGTAAAAGTCTTGTACTGTTGCTGTTTGGAGTAAACTGAGGTAGATACTGGCAAAACTGTTAAAGAGTCTTCGCTTTGACCTTGTGAAGCAAGTAGGGGAAAATGCATTTGAAAGTTAGAAAGCGGACTAGGAGAGAATATAAACGGATTTATGGAACTGTCACTGAGTAAAGATGGAAGACAAAGTGCTGTTCTAATTGCTGCTCTCAAGATGAAACCTATCAGGCAGTGTGAGTACTGTGCTGGCCATCTCAGCAAGGTGATGCTGTAAGAACAAAGTTGGTAGCAACACCAGCTTGTAATTTGAAACCCAGAAGCACTGGAAAAGATAATTTACCCATCCTTGTGTGCACTTCAGAGCTGATTAAACATGCAGATGGGTAAATTAATCCTTATGTTGGTATTAAGACTTAATGAATCCAACTGTTTCTATTTAATCAGTTATAACAGGGTTTTCTTAATATGGCTGCATTGCAACTGGTTTCCAGCTTTGCCTCCTGGATCTGTGGCTTCACAGGGGACTAGTTTACAGCACAGCAGTCACTCCTGAACCATGCCTTGAAGTCACATTGTGAGAGTGCAGAATTCCACCTGCTGTAATTCCAAAGAGGATTGTAGTGATATTATGGGCAGTATCATTACCATTGAATAGCAGTCTTGAATGCAAAAAGGCTCAGAACTTTAATTTCATTTCATTGGGAAATTTTTAAGGAGTGAACTAGTTGCTCTTTAAACCGTTAGTTTTCTATGATTGTATCAGTAAATAGAAGATACACTGAATCTGCTGCTGGTCGATGGAATTTACCTGGAACTTTAGGGAAGTGAGGGGGTAGCTCTTCAGCTTGTGTGAAAGGTCAGATAAAGGCAGTTACACTTAGCTCCAGGTCTCTCAAGGCTCCCTTCAGGCTCTAGCTGTGAAAAGTAAAAAAACAGCTGTGGGGAAGGGAAATATGGACTTGCTACTCTTCCTTCCCATCTCTGGAGGAGATTTATATGTACTACTAGTGACATGAGATAGCAAATGTGTTTAGGTTTCACTGGGTGTTATACTCCCTTTGCACTGAAGTAAACAACTGCGCAGAGATGATATATGAACCAAGAACATACATGTTGAGCTTTGTAACTGTTTATGTGAGATTTTTGAACTTGCTCTTTGAGCCACAGAACTGTCCTACTTGCCACCTGGAGAACCTGGCCAACAAGATTATGCAGAGACTCCTAGGCCTGGCTCTGGAAACACAGGAGAGAGGCCTCAGGAACAGTGGAGGATGTAGGGCTGCTGCAGGGTGCTAGGAAGCCTTTTCACAGGCAGCAGATGTTAGCCAGGAGAAGACTCAAAGGAAAGCTAGCAATGGGGGGATGTTTGTCCATCTGGTTGAAGGAAAAAGCAAGGAAGGAAGGAATGGACACAATACAGCTTTGCAATTGCCCATTCCACTGAGATTTCTTTAACTGATTCAAGCCTTATTTCTCTGCTGTACTGATGCAGTGGTATTGAACACAAAGTGGGTAGAAAGGTGGGAGGAAAGCACACTGAGGAGATATTAACCAGGCCAGCTTCAGAGTCTGGTGCAGCAAGCAGCTGTAAGTACACATATGCAAGCATTAAGCATTTAAGGGTGTCATCTGTGACTGAAGGCTGGGAGTCACTAAGCTCCCTGAGAAAGTGAGGGTTGTATACCCACACTTCCTGTGCATCATTATTTTTATCACCCACTTGTAATAAAGGACTAATCACTTCTAAAAGTTTTGTTAATACATAATACATTTTCAAGTACACTCCCTTGGTAATAAAAATGGTGTTTCAGAACAGTAATGAAAAATTAAAGTAAAAAGCACATCCAGAGTCCAGTTGTGCTTGCTCATTCAGTCACACCGAAGCTTCCCTGTAGCAAGCAAGAGAGTGTTCAGCAGGGTGTGCCGATTTGTGCCTTCCTGTAGACACTGGGGTAGTGCAGGATAAGCAGGAACTTACGAACCTCTGTTTGGTAGCATCTGACCTGAGCACTGGAGGGAAATAGAATGGTAATAATTAATTCTGAGTAGAAACTAAGGAATTAAGGTTACAGTCAGCTCCCTGCCAACAGAATGTGACAGGGAACTGTTTTGTGGGATGATGCCGGGAGGTTTTCATAGTGACTTTGGCAGGACTCTGAACTAGTGGGTGATGAGATATGTGGAATTTGTTACATGTTATTCATTAAAGGAGAATTGTAGTCCAAACAAGTCAAGAGCTCCTGAAGAAATGTGCAACTCCACTCAAGACAGCCGAAGTGAAATAAAATCCACAGGAGCTCCACACTCACTGGGATACCAAATCTGAACAAAACTGTATGAAGTGTAAGATTAGATCATTAGATTTAGACAGTGGTTTATGATATAATAAAAACAGTTATGTCCTTTAGTACAGCAGAAGTAATAGTCGTGGGAGAGACCCTGTGTCTTCAGTGATGCTGTGCATAAAAGCCAGCGTGAATTGTACAGTTTAGCAGATGAGGAGTCCACAGAGACAGTCAAGGTCCATGAACTCTGCCATGTACTGCTGGAAGGGCCAAGTGGATTCCCCTGAATGGAAAAGAGGAGATACAGTATGCTTGGCTAGTTAGTGATTGAATTTTCAGGGATATTTTTGTTGTTCACTTGCTTCATGCCACTGTTAACTTCAGCTGCTGTAAAAATATTTTTAACTGGAGAGCTGAACACCAGTGAGGTAGTGTCTGTGCTTTTGGTGCTATAAACTGTTAGTATTTATAATCTTTGGATGTTTTAACATCCTTTATATCATCAAATAGGGGAAGGGCATAATTCTGTATTAGAATAACTCCTGTGAAATGTTTTAAGTACTGTACTTTAATTGCTTTGCTCAATTAAGACTGAGATCTCATTTAGTCAAGAGAATTAAACAGTTTTTTCCAAGCCTGAATTCAGCTCTGTTTAGTAGCAAATAAAAATGAATGTGATTGTCTTGAACTACTCTTTTTGTAGCTGTTAAAGGACCATTTTTCCTTAGCTGTAAACTCTAAGGGAAATATTCAGAATATATTTAGAGTAAAAACATGCATTGTAAGGATACTTGAGCAATATTTCCTTATCTCTTTATACTGAATAAAATCATGTGGAGGGCTGAGAGACTGTTAAGGTTGAAATAGAGTCAAAGGGAAGTTAGTATGCTTGGAAAGTTAACATGCTTACTGTGTTCATTAATGACAGATAAAACAGTCAAGAATAAAAAATCCCTCTCTGTGTTCTTTCCCTCTGGGAAACAAAATGGAAAAAAAAGTGCTAAATTTGTATGGAGAGGTTATAAGTAGAAACCAGGGAAAATTAACTATGAAAGAATGATTTTTTTCTCCTCTAAACTTTAAAATTTTTTCTACTTAGTAAACGTTCTATGAATAAAAACCTTTTTTTTTTTTTTAGACTCTTCAAAATATTTTGGCAACATTTTTAATTGCTGCACAGATGACAAACACTTTGAAGCTTTTTTATTTTGTATATCAGTGTGAAGGCTGATATTTTTTTTTCTTGAAGGTAAGAAAGAGGGGAACAATTTTCACCTAAGGCACAGTCTGTTTGCCATAAGGCAGAGAGAGAAAATATCTGCAAGTTATCTCACTTTTTAGTAATCATTCAGAAAGATAAGACTGATATTTTAAGGCCAAGGATAAACATTTGAAGAAATTTCACTCAAGTAAAACTATAGATGCCTGATTGCTTTAGTGTATAAACAATTCAGTAGCAGAATTTTCCATCGCATTCTCTGGGCAGAGGCTATCCCTTAATTCTCTTTGGACGTGCCTAAAACACTTGTTCTCTGTTTGTAGGTGATCTAGATCTTTAGTCTCCTATGAAAAAAAGTCACATTATTTACCTCCTGATAGAGATATTCCTAAAACATTATTAATTGACCTGCATAAACTGCCTTTTCCAGTGCAAATCAATCCCATGCAAGGGAGGAATAAGTTCTAAGTTTTCTCTCCAACGCACACTGTGATTGAACAGATCAGATGTGGTTCAGGCAATCACAAGCTTTAACTCAATTTTGCTTCTGTGATATAACAGGCAACTTAGCAAGTCTGTCAATTTGGTTTTGGTTTTTCTTCTGTAGAAAAGTAGGATAAATGCTCCTGCTGCTACCTGCATCCTAGGATAACAGTTCAGTTTGTAGATTGGTATCTATGGCAAGCTTGGATTCTGTGATTAACCCACAGGCACGTACTTTGTATGACCCATTCCTGAGATCTTCTTGATATATTTGGGCTAGTTATATGCAAACAGGCTTTCCTTTGAGGACTATTTTTAAAATATATATTCCTTTTATAGTATGCTAGTATAACTTGCAGTAATTGCCTCTGTCATGGCCAACTTTGCTAGTTGTTTTCCAGCAGAGAAATATTAGAACAGGACTGAATCAATGGCCTAGCTTTGTTTTATGAGCTGGTGGTTGAATCTATTAATTGTTCAAAAAACACGTGAAAGTCAAAGGGAAGGCCTACTAGATTAAGTCGTGGGGGGAATCGACATTTTGCCAGCAAGAACATATGATGAATACGGTGTGATTCTGATGTCTTTCAGATGGTGTGATGTTATCCTGTCTGACGTTATCCTATTAGGTACATGATGTGAAATGGCATAATGTTGCATGCAATAAAACCATTTTGGATTAAAATCTAAAACAGTAATGACAAAGCCAAACAGCCTAACAATAGCTCTCTCATATGCCAACAAATAAACAGTTTTCTAAACTAACTATAGATCTTTCCATTCAGCTGAAGTTAGTATAATTTCATACAGGCTTAGTTTTTTGCAATTACACATACCTTCACACCCACACACAGTTTATTTCTGGTTCTGCCTATGAATTCTTAATGTTCAAGGTTTAAGAGGAAATGCATTGACTGAGTCAATTAGTGCTGCAGCTACTACTTTCTTTAGCCCCACTGTAAGTGTTATGAAGGAAAAAAAGGTGTCATAACCTTCACAGCTGTCTCCTATATCAGTCTGCTATATCTAATGTGAAAGCATGAATAAAACAGAAGTGCAGGTTCAGCTGGTTTGCCAACCCTCCAGCGTCTTAGCAAAGCACGCTTGAGTTTGATATTACTTCTTTAAAAAAATGAAATTCTTTTGCCATCTAGCCGTTCTCTGGGCTGACATAGCAATCAGCATGTCCAGACCCTGCCTCAGTCCATCATCACTAACAGAGAATTTTTCTGAGTTGGACTTCTATGAAATTCTCACTGGCATTAGGAGAAGCAGAAGCTTGACCTGGGGTTTTGGAGTACAGGTGAATGTCCCAAGGATTTTCCTCTATGTAATCTGAAAAGTTCCAGCTATTTGCAGCTTTCAGGATGAACTGCTTAGGAACTGATTTTTCTGTCCATAATGGCACAGATGGAGCATATTTTTTTTACAGTGTATGTGTCTTTTACTGAGCTGTTTCTCAGGGTATCACTTGCAGGTGTTATGTAATTAAAGTTTAGTCTAGTCTAAGGTTTTTTTTTAAATAGTACTTTTCCAATTCAGACTGTCTCCGGGTGCTTAGTTGATGCTAGAGTGATTATATAGGCAATTAACTCAGTCATTATGCGCTCAGCAATAGTTCACATACAGCTCTGTACGTTACAACCTGGATTTTATAGCAGAATCTAATGTTAGTCTAGACATTAAGGTCATTCACTTCTCTTTTAGAAGAAGCCTTGTGGGACCTTTAAACTTCTACTTAGAGGCCAGCAAAGAGTCTAGCTTCATGATTGCCTTTAACAGAGAACATTAGCTGGACTTTCTTAAGCATTACATGCTGCAGTGTCAGCAGCTGGTTATGAAAATATGTTGTGGTCTCTGTTAAAGCCCATGACAGCCTTCCGCAAAAGGAAGAAAGTCAATCAGTGAGCAGGGCTGAGACAATTGTGTTTTAGTTTGTAATTGTCTTGGAACTGTGCAGTTGGTTTTCTTGGATAGCATATAGCTCCAGATGTCCTGAAAGTCCTTTGCTGTTCTTTAATGAGTATTCGTCTGTGATGCTGTGATTTTTAGACCCAACATTCTGGTCAATAACTAATGCCCATCAGCCACACATAGCAGATAATGAAGCTTTTCCATAAGAACCTACTGTAAGAGGAACTCTCACAGAAAGACAGTTTTGAATTATCACGTACAAATGTAAGGAGCTTGTTTGTGTGTATGTCTTTCTGTTTTAAAAGCAGCATAACTGTGAAAGGTGCTTTCAGTCTTGAGTGCAGAGTGAGACAAGTGCTAGTTCATGCTTGCTTTTCAGGTAGGATGCTGGTGTCCTGATTTACAGAATGTGCAGCTTAGCCTCTTGCTGTAAGAATGGGACTGCACGATGGCCACATCAGCTTATGGCACTTCACTTGGTATAAGGTGGATCATAATGAAGTCTGTACGCCTAGGTGGCCCTGGACAAGCCTCACTGAGGGCAGTAACTTCTAGTCCAGCATGCTTAGTAGGAGATTAGGCCCAGTCAAAGTTAACAGGACACTGCCACATGTTAAAAATGTCCTTGCTCACCTTTTCCATGGCAAAGAACAGAGCACTAGGAGAGGGACAAAAGGAGCTTTTTCTCAAGAGGAGGATGTAACTGGAAAGAATGCAGGTTCCCTCTAATTGATGGGGAAGGGATAAAGAAATTCAAGATGTTTCAGGCGCAAATAAATCCAGCCCAGGAGTCAAAACCAAAATAAGTTGATGTCTCCCTAAGAAAGATTAAGCTCCAGTTTCTTCTTTTGTAATTTCAGATCTGCTAATTTACTGTTAGAAATTATAAGGACAGAAGACTGATCAGATATGAACACAAACTTGGATTTTATAAACTGAAAATCTGAAGGCAAGGTTTAATAACAGAGTAAATACTGATCAAAAAAGATTTGAGAATGACTGCAAAACAAGTAATAGTAGAACATTCATGGGATGAGTACCTATTAAAAGGAAGATCATATACAGAAATCTAAGGGAGTTTTCGAAGGGAATAGGATAAAGCATAGAATGGGGTTGAAAAGAGTGAATTGGAATTTGCTTTGATCTCTGAAAGTTTCTGTTATAATTTCACGCCAAGTTTCTGACATAGAAACTAAAGCACTCAAACAGTCAACTTGCTACAGTAGAAACAGTGAGGACCAGAAGCAACTAGAGATTAAGAGAAACAACAAACAGAGCACCTTCTCAGCAGTGGACAATTTTCTTCATTTTTTAGGGAAGTAACGGAAGAGTCATTGTAGCTGTGTATGTTAAAAGGAAATTTACAGCTATTGTAAACACCCACTGGGCCCAGCTAAGATGATTTTTCTACTGAATGCATATAAGCAGTTTGAAGACTCGATAGTATTTCTGGCTGTGGGAAGCCAGGGGCGGAATGCTTTGCAGCAGCAGAAGCCATGGGCAAAATATATCTGCTGTTATTTATGGCTTGTAATAAAAGTTTTGATTTCCCTACGGTTCATTTACAATTTTGTTGCATTCATTCATGCTTTGTGGCTCCTCTCAGAGGTAAGTAAGGATTTTCTTTTTATTGCATTCCTGTGTAAATACTGAAAGACTGGGCTAATTCCTCAAAACACAGCTCATTGAAATAATTGTCTTGGCTAAGGGCCGTCCTTTCAAAAAGAGAGTCTAAATTGAGCTCATTGGTTGAAAGGTGATTGCTTTGATGTAGTGTCTGTGATCTGGCTATAAATGGTAAACCCATTGGAAGTGCCTGATGAAAACCAGTCAGTTTGGAAAAGCTGCCATGTGAGAAATGCTTTCATAAGAGGATTTTTTTTGATAGCACGTTAGGCAGCAAGATTCCTTTAAATACATGGATCTGGTACCTGTTTAAAAAATACTAGTGTGTCAGCTCTGGGTAAACCTTTGTCACACCAGGTGCAGAAACACACAGGTACTGCATGGAATATTATTTAAACATCAATGAACCCTCAAAAGGGGAAAAAACTAACCTGCATCCCTCTATCTTGCAGTTCGTATTCTCACACCTGAAAGTGGATCAGGTGTCAAATACTGTTGGAATTCAAGTAACAGCTGTCAGTGCCCAGCTAGCACCAGATGATTTAACTTTCTGGAATCTTTTAATATTAAAGACTCTGTCAGGGATTTCTCTTGCATCATGATTTTTAAAGTGATTTTATCTACATGCTTGTTTTTAATAAACATTTGGCATCTGACAGGACCTATCTGTTTTCTTATATATTGTCTTCCATTCTATATGCACCATGGTTTGTTTATTTTGTTGCTATTTATAGTAGGGTCTCCCACAAGGCTGTGAGTGCCGGTAATGATTTTTTAAGAGCAGAAATATCCTTGCAGCAATCTCATAAATGGAAAGTGACGCAGAGAATAAACAGGTGCAAGGGGAGAACTACTGCATATTATAAATTGACTGTTAATATCCTCATCACTCTGAGGAATCTGTCAGTCCGTGAGGCTAAGCTGAACTATTATGGATTTGTCTCAAGGAATATATGCTCATATCTTCCAAATATGATGATTTCCCATGTTGAAAGGAAATGGTACTAGATTTACATTTCTCAGGAAATCTAAGGAGTTTTAATATGGAAAACATGGAAATTGTTGTAATTTACATGCAACCATCATTCTTTTGAGTGCTTTCAATAAAGGACCCCATAATCTATAATACTTTAAAGAAAATAGAGGAGGAATTCAGGTGTTTGCTGTGATGAGATGAAACCAGTCATAAAGACTTTTTTTACTTTTTAATGTTGTAGCTATGGTGTATGAAATCTAACTATAATCATTGCAGAGAAGTATTAATCTGAAATGTTGATGTGATTCTGGGATAGTAAGAGTTTAGTTCTTAGGCTGTCCTAAAATGCTGGTAGTATTCAAATTCAAGACCAAGTATTTACCTGGCCCCAAATGACAGAACTGAAGCATCTTCAGTTAAGCTGGCGGTGTGCTGGCAGATTTAGCAAAGAAAATGCTTCCTTCATTTAGACACAACTTCCAGAACTTTTGTCATGTACCTCTCCCTAAAGACTATGGATCTCTGAAGAACCTTAAGGGGAGTTCTCTGGACAACAAGCAGGCAAAGAGCTTCGAGGACCTCTCAATCCTGACTCTCTTCTGTGACTGGTTTATAGGGATCCCAAAGCCAGAAGTGCTGGGGCTTGCTTTTATACCCAGACTGTGTTTTTTTGGTAGTGTCTTCTCAGAACACAGCCATCCCCTACGTAGCTCTTAAATTCTTAATCTGCAAGGCCTGTATTTGTAGGCGTAGGCAATCTGTTTGCAATGCAAATGAAGAAGAGGACTGACCGGACATCTGTTTTACTTTTAATATTTAATAATTGCTTACATTTCCAAATATGTTAGTTCCAAAGTATACAATCTGTACCTAAATCTCAAACCAGGCATTCACAAACCTAATTTTCATGTAAAGCAGGATCAGAGCAGGCTTCTCCTTTATTCTTAGAATGAGAATACCCACAAACAGCTGGCTAGCAGTGGTGACTGGCTGAGGACCTGGAGTTTAGGGTTTGATTTAGCATACTGATAGCTGACTTAACAATGAAGCAGTTTGCTGTTCTCTTGCTATTCTATCATGTCTTTGTTACTTAATTTCTTCTCATTTTGCTTTCAAATCGATGTCACTTCAGCACTTATATTGAGTTCACTAGTGCAACTGATGGAAAAAAAAGCGCTAAAGAAGTGTTGGCTGTACTCTGTGGTACAGGCACCAAAGGGTTTTTCCTGTCTCTAACTGCCATCACTTAGTTTGAACCACAAGAAAATTGTAATTGGATCTAAAACAACTCTGTAATGTTAGTGCCAAAGGGCTGCTTCAAAGCAATTTTGTCCTTATGTTTAGCTGTGTTAACCTGACTACTGTCCCATATTAAAATCAGATGCTAATGGCTACTAATAGGTAATAATGGGCCAATCTAGGTCCTAGGTTAGGTCTTTGCCATCATAAAGCTTTAGGCTTACAACTCTTCTATGTTAAAGATAGCTCAAGGACACAGGATGCAATCAGTTCATCTGGAATAAATGGAAGTTTATCCAGGTGAATTCACATGTGTGATATTTAACAGCTTCCTCAGTTCTTTAGCACTTTTCCATCCCGTCAGTATTCAAATAGAGGGGCACAATTTTTTTAGCTGCAGGTTGCATCTCTGTTTAGCTGTATGCATCAGGCAGTTATCACTAAACCTGTGAATTTGCCCAAGCTAAGCATGAAAACTCGAACTGATGCTTGCAAACAGTTTCAGTACTTTAGGTAGCCTTATGTTTGCACTGGAGTAAAGCTTGAGTAATATGCTGTCTCTTCCCAAGATAATAAAGTCACTTTTTAAATTCCAACCATAAGAACCATGAAGTAAACCACAATTTTTGTACATTAGGTCAAATTTTTCTATTTCCCATTGATGCTAAGATGAAATGTCATGATATCAATGGAAATACTTTTTGAATAAGATGCACATAGTTGTCACTACCAATACTTAGTAGGCAATGTAATTGGACATGTATCTGGGCATGTAAGCGTAACCGTATTTGGTAGTTTGCCAAATACATATAATACAACAATTTATTCCAAAATATTCCTTACACAGAGGAACATCTAACTAGAGGCAAACAGTTAACACCCCTCCACCTCCCAAACGCATTTATGTTGTTTCTGTTTTTTATCCTATATGTTGCAGTAATAAATCTCTTTCACATGTGAAACACAATTTTAGCTTTAAAAGACAGTATTTGGTCACATATCAGTGATCAATCCAGAAGGCACTTTACTGTTTTGCCTGCATCCACATTTTACTAGACAGAATAATTACAGCCTAAAATCTGCAGCTTTCCTGGAACTGGGAATGTAATTGAAACCTGTTAATTGAAAGAGAAAATTAATTTTTCTAATTTAAAACTTATTAGTATGTTTTGTTATGTTGGTTATGTGCTTGATATATGCTCTCCATAATGGCAGTTAAAAGAGAGGACCAAATATTTTGCTGATAAAACTGGTGAAGCTCCATTGAACTCAACAGAAGTGTGCCCACTTGCAAGACTTTCATTTCTTTGATCTCACAAAAGGAAATTTCTCTCCTCTGTATATAAGCAAGAATGTTCAAAAAACCCTAGAAAGACAGGCAATGCATTCAATTCAACATAGTAGGTAATGAGGGGGTGCAGAGGGGTTTTTCTTAAAAAGAAATATTTTGCTCTGGTCAATAAAGCAAGGATGATTCCAAATTGCCTTTGGTTTCCTGGCTTTCCTGATCTTGTTAGAAAATCCTGGTGTGTTTGTGTGGTGATACAGCTCTGATGTTGCCAGTGCTGCAGAGTCTAGTGATGAATGGACTCTGTCATTTTACCTTGCAGTTTTTGGAGCAATAGTTAGCTGAGTCTTGCAGGAATAACTGTAAAAGAATTATTTGGGATTCAAGGTGACGTTCTGTTTTGATGGTGTCTTTTCCTTGCTTGTAGTTATTTTAAGTGGTTGGAAGTGTTAGGGACAAGGCATAAAACTAATTGAGCCTACTGTCTGCCTCTCATTCATCTGATGAAGCAGGGGCTTTCTGGAGCTTTCTCCTTCCCTTTTGCCTGGAATTCACAACCTTGAGTGAACTTTAAGCATTTGGTTCATTTTCTTTCTAATATCCTCCCAGTGCCACACATACAGTCTCCTTCCATATAATATCATTAACTGGAATAGGGCAATTTGATTTATAAAGAAACTTTCTAGCAACCAAGAGATGCCTATTATCACACACAAATGTAAAATAAAAATTTATATCCCTCTTGAGCACAATCAGGATTTATCTATCAGCCATGTTGTGAGTTCTGTTGTGGATAAGTGATCAGTGGAGATCTCTGACAAACTGAAGAGCTGCTTTCCTTAGCTGGGCTGTGTTAGAGAACCCAGAAAGCCTGGAGCAGGGTGAAATGTGAACACAATAGGTTCTGAGGGCTTAAAGAAACCCTTGGGGTTTTTTTACTATCCAAAATACCTAGATAACTTTTCTTTTCTTCCTAATAAGCATTGTGGGTTATTTCTGTAGAATGCAAATGGTTTCATCAGTGTCTTGGAACACCTCAGCTCTGTTTTCTTGATCTGGACTGACTTTGCAATATTTTTATTTGGGAAGTAATGTATTGTCCTATTGTTAATGATGGAGCTAAGGCTTAGCTCTGTGTTTCTTGGAGCCTTACAAGCCTTTTATACTTCCATAATCTGACTTATATTCAGAGTGACTGATAGCCGAAAACAGATTAATTCTTATTAAACACTTGTTTACATTTAAGGTTTCACCAGCACATTTTTTATGAAGAACTTAATAAATTATTAAAAGGCTCATTAGAAGTGATTAGTCAGATGTTATAGGTTTTCCAATGCATCAATACCATGATTCGCAGCAGGAGTCTTGCTAAGTGTTCTGTGTTGCTCCTGGAGGAATCAATCTCTCTCTCCTGCTGGTTGTAGCTCCATGCTAAGAGCAGCCTTCTAGCTCAGGTGGCCAAGGCAGATGATGAGAGCTTTGTAGGTGACCCAGAACTTGGGCTTTCCCTCTCCTGCTCCCCACTCCTAGCCCTTTCGAAGGAACTGTTATGAAGTGAAACATCTCTGTGATCCTAACTGAAAAATGAGGGGATTTTTCTCTTGTGTTGTAATGTAGCATAAAATCTGAATTTCTGGCACAATGTTTTCATGTTATTGAAGCTGGAGAGCTTAACAGATGCAAACAAAATAAGTTGGAAATTGTATATAACAGTTTGTGGTTTTTTCATTTAATTTTGAAATCCAAACACATTTGAAATGTTAGAATTCTAGGGGGAGCTGAAGGTCTGAATTTTTGAGTTCTAACACAGAGACCAGAGAGCATCTGTGGCTTGATGTGTTCTGCAGGTGCTGCATATTTATTCCTAGAGACAACTCTGTGCAACAGCTGTAACATTTATAGCTCTGGTCAGTGCTTAGGCAGTTTCTGTCTTGGGTTCACAAGCAAATGCAGCCACTCTGTTTTCAGATGAAGTAATCACATACAGCAGTTTATCGTTGTTTTTAACAAAGGGAATGGAAGTTTGACAAGCTAAAAAATGATTCATTTCCAGTTTCCCTCAGGAAGCTTCCCAGTATCATTAACAAAGGAGACAGGAAAAGACTCTACTTACTTTCCATGGGATTACAGCTTCTCCTGAGCATCTGGGATTAAACTCCATAAGAAACACCACAATGAACTTTAAATCATGAATTCTCCTTTGTTATTTCCAGAGAAAAATCCTCTTGCAATACTCTGTACTCTAGTCTGTGTGTGAAAAATCAGCAAACTGGCAGTAAACAATCAAAAAGTGCAGCAAGATCTAGCTGATCTCTTGGCCTTGATGCTGTAGTGTATCATTTGTCCCCTGGGGTGGGCAGGCTGCGTGGCGTGAGCAGCTCACCGACACAGGTAGTGTGTGGGACATAGAGATGCAGAAGCGTGATAGTAATTTGTCCAAATGGAAAACAAACATCTTGGAAGTTGACATGTCATTTATCCCCGTCCTGACATGGTGGGTTGAATAGTGTGGCATTTCTTACACGTAGTCCAGTGTTGAATTGCTGATGTAGTATGTTGCTTTTCTCAGAATAACGTCTTTAGCCTAGAAAGCTCTAATTGGTCACCATGGAGGGTACTGGCCTGCTACAATTGAACCCTTTTTTTCCTTTGCCATGTTAGAAGACATTAGTTAAAGAATTAATCATTTAGTATAAAAAGCAGATTTCCCCACTGTGGCCTCTTGAGGGCCCTGCTTGTGTTTACAGTGCTATATGTTAACATATCCGAAGATAACAGGCATTTATGTTACTATTTGTTTCTTTGTACTGAGAGGAGAGAAGGTCAGTTGAGTTGGGCCTGTTCAATGATAGTGAAAAGGCTTGTGGTGGAAGGATTGTAAGCAGGACAGGAAACCTTCTGTTGGATTTTTTACTGTAAGAGCAAGATGGTTGTGTCTGCACCCCTGCATGTCTGCAAATGCGTTCTGCAGTGACAGTTTATTTCTGGTTAAGGTTTTGATTTGGTATGCCGAAGGGTTAAAAATGGGCAGCAGGAAACAACTTGGAAAAGTCCAGGCTTAAGAAATAATAAGAAATGAAATTCTGCAGTAACTTAACTGTCATACAAATAAGTTAAACCCAATGAGTTTAAGAAAACAAGGAGATATACCTGCTATCAGATGTTACAGGTCATAAGGAGAACAATCTTCCACCTTCACAGCAGCCTGCCCCTGTTACTGGAGGTTTTGAAAAATAGGTTCTCAAACTTGTGCTGTCCTATTCCCTGTAAATAAAAACTAAGTTTTCTTAGTAATTTTAGGAACATTTGAAAACTTATCAGCGATACACCCTAGCCCAAAATGGGGAACAAAACTATTATGCTGGGTAAAAAGCTGGCCTTTGTGCAGAAATCATAGCTATTTTCTTGGACAAGCATCAAGGAAAAAAGTCAGGATTTGCTTTTCCCTACAGTTCAACCACAAAAATACAGCAATGTAAATTAATTGTAAAGGATGTAGAGGCCACTGCTACTGAGCTATTGCAGCTAGTTCTCATATTATTATTCCTAAGGATCCCAGAAATAAGTGACACACTCCTTTTGAGAGGGGAGGAGGTCCAGAGTATTACAATCATCAAAAAAAGACAGGGGAAAAAAAAAAAGTTACTATTCTGTGCCTAAAATTTAAGCAGTAAGCAGACTCTGGTAGCAGTGACCCACAAGACTGAATAAACCTTCCCATTAAAAACCTCTGTGCTATGTTGTGAATTGAAAACATGCTCAGCTGCCTGTTATCTCTGGATCCTGAGTGGCTTGCTTCTAATATGAGAATCATAACCCTGTTTTGTTCCTTTCTGCAGAAGGTGGAAATGGAGAGAAAATGGGAGGAGGCTGGGAGCTGTTTGTAATTTAAAACCATATGTCATTGTACTAGCTATGCAGAAACCAGAACAGAGACTTTAGAAGGAAACTTACTGAAAAGATTTTAAATGGATTTAATTAATTCCTCCCTCCCTTTCTTTTATCTGTGTCTGGAAAGAGCTGGCCTGAGTGGCTTTTGTATGGTTCTCTGCAAGATCAGGTGCCAAACTGTAGTAATTAAAATGGGGAGTGAGGAGGAGGTGGTAAGACAAAAAAGCCCTTTTTCTTGGCACACACCTCTGGTACAGTGTTACAAAAATAATTTGCTCACAATTTTTTCCAGTTATTCAAAGCTTCAAAATTCCCTTTAAAAAACACCTCCTCACAGGGAAGAAGAGACGGTGAAATTTCACACATTAGTTACCTTCTTCAAAATTGTGCATCACTTGAGTCTATTCACATTATAGCGAGTTTTAAGATGACCTCGCTTCAAGAATATATACGTTGAGAGTTTCTGAACAGGGATTTTTGTAGCTATGTGTTGTTTGTACCTGTAACTGGCACACCTCTGCTGTGCAGGGTTGTTCTGGAGGTACAGAGAAAACCATTACTGAAAAAGTAAGCTCAAGAAGAACTATTTCAGGCAGATACTAATCAATATGAAGTAAATGAGGAGAATTTGTATGACTGTATGTCAAGTAATTTGAAAGGCACCGAGATTTGTTTCTGGAAGAGAAATTTGGGCTGAACTGATATAGGATAAATCAAACAAGTGTAGAAGCACTTATCTGTACTCCACAATTTCTTTTAAGATGACTGTAGTGTATTTTATTGTTGATACAATTTATGGAGACTCTGAACAATGGTCATCATCATTGATCTTGAAGGGAGAAGGAAGAAAAGCCTAGATATATAAAACGTTAAAGGTGTACAAATATATCCCTTTCCACTCAGTCCCAGCATGGCCAGTTTTGCTACATTTTATCTGCAGGAACCATTCCAAACTGTTAGTGTCAGTCTGACTTAAATGCCATTGCTACACAGCGCAGCTAAAGAAAGCCTGATCAAGCCGTTCTATTAAGAATTTCTTATCCTAGTTACAGTCAGCTGAGTTTGTGAAAGGGTAGATGTGACAGTTCCGTCTCTCAGCCCACCATGCAAGAGCTGTAATGTAATGGCAGTATATGTAGGCAGGGTATTTGTCCTCCACACATAGAGTGGTTGCTGTTTGCACGGTCTGTGCAAAAACTCAAATTTACTGAAGGGAGGAAGGATATTTTGGTTATAGAGTGATGGGGGTAAGGCTAGACATAGCATCATTGAGGTGAAAGCGTCATCACAAGTAACTTAACCACCTCCAAATATTTTTTCCACACTGTATGCCCTTTCCTAAAAGGTAGTTTATAAAAAGGGTACTTCAGATGCTAAATAGATTGTAATACTTAAATTCCCATTCATATGAAATTTGTCACAGCTAAGGCACCGTAATGAGCTATTTGGAAAGCACAATCAAGTCATGTTTACAGTGCTTTTATTAGCACTCTGCCGTGAGTTACAAGATGCTTACAGACAGCTTTTCTCTCCTCCAAGTTGTGTCCCTTTTTTCTATTTAATAAACACTGATTTGTGTTTCCAGCCAGCAGAGCTTAGTGGACTGTTGTAGCTACTGTGACAGCATCATTTTGCTTTATCTTGATGAGAAAGTGTCCTTTGCAAGCAATACCAGGAATGCTCACAAAGATAAATGAGACACAAAGAGAGCAGAGGTAGAGGGCAGAACTCCTGAGCACGGAATCCATTGCTGGTGCTGATTCACTCTAGGACTATGGGCATGCTTCATTGCTTGTGAAGGGCAAGTGCTATTATTCAATGTATTAAGTATATAAGTGGCTTTACAGACTTAAAGAAGTTATTTTGGCATGTAGCAGGAGAGCCAGAATGTCACCTTGCCTTCGTCCTGGAGTTGAAGATTTATCTGTAGAAGCTATTGTTGTAAGAATGTTCAGGTCTTCACTGAGATGGTATGGGTGAGGTTTATTCTAGTTAGACTCTACAGAAACAGGAAATATGTCTGGAGGCTACTGCAAATGACCCTTCTTTTGATGTCTGACAAAAAAATAGGGTGGTGAAAGCTCCAAGGAGATTTAGACAGCAGTAAGGTTGTGACAGAGGTGTGCAAATGTCCTTGGAGGAAAAAACCCACATATATATTTCATAGCTTTTGTCAACTGAACTCACCGCATGTGCCAGCAGCTCCCCGCCACCTCATCATAACAGACATCTCAGGATTTTGACCTGTTTTGGTCACGAGGTCAAAGGTGAAGGAAAAGTAGCAAAGAATCTGAATAAAGGGTGTTTCCAGAAGAAGAGATTTCCAGTGAAGTTATGCCTATTTTTTCTTATTTATAACACTCGTTGACTTTTGTTAAACAAGAGGGTTTCATTTTTTAACCAGGAATATATAAGTACTTTTTCATCTGATGTCTCACTACATCTAACTGTCTTAAAGATGTAGACTCACTTGGACTGCTGCCTAAAATGACTATCACATAACACAACAAAGTCAGAGGAACAGTGGCCAGTATGGCAGTCGCATGCAGGTATGAATCTTCTGGAAAGCCACATAACATTTTCATAACATAGGTTATTGCTGGGGCAGGCCTAAGGCTGCTACCAGTGTTCATCTGTTTTTCACTGCTCAGGCAGACAGTTCTGGAGTAGCGAAGAGCTTGATGAGTCAAAGAACCTAGATATGTACCTATGTAAGAAGAATGTCTCAAATCAAAGGCTGAAAAAAAAAAGTTAAAAGCACACTCAAAAACCTGTAGGCCATTAAGCATAGCACGACAGCAGTTCCCTGAGGAGCAGTTCATCCAGCAAATGTATGCACTGTGTGCGTTTTGTGGTAAATGAAAGAAATTGCTTCCCCTCATGCCACGCCCCTCCTCCTTACTTTTTGAAGCACAGTATCTGCTAAGAATGCAATTGGTTTAGCAAGAAATAGTTCTGATCCACAACAAATAAAAAACTCGGCACATTCCCCATCATGTGTGGTAGAGATGGATGGAATACCATAGAATCATAGATGAATGATACCCTCTTGCTTTCTCTGTCTCCTAAATTTACCAAGCTGAGCATTCATTTCGAGATAAGCCAGTGATTTGTACAGAAGCCTAAACACACGGGAATGTGCTGTCCTGCTGAGTGACAGGTGGCTGATGAAATCCCCAGAACAGGCCTTTGCACAGAATGGTTACTTGGTGCAATCTGACAACTTCATCAAATAGCAATTTGAAATATCACTAGAGGAGATGTTGTCCTTTGCCTCCTCTACATTGGCAAAAAGAAATGTTTTACTTGCTTTCTACATAGTGACATCTTGCCAGTTGTAAATGGGAATTTTCCAATGTCTATAATTCACTGGCTTAAAAGCACTCTCTGCTTTGTGTTGTCGACTCTGGAGAGGTGTGATGTGCTACAAAACAGCTGACTATCAAATGGTGGTGGAAAGACTTGGGAAAGTGTGAAATGGCTGTGAAGTGACTCAGATGAGGCTAGGAGTCTGTTAGTTTCAGTCTTGAGCTGTCGTTAGTTGATGTACCCTACACAATTACTGTGTCTTTCACCTGCAGTGACAAAACTCATAGACTTAAGAAAAAGTTTTTTCTATTTATTGAGATTTTTTTCCGCAGAAGTTTCTGAGTATACAGTATTACTTTATTTCAATTTTTTTTGTCTTCAAAGAAAGCTTCTGCTATCCAGACTTTTCTGAATTCTTGTCTAAGCTTATCTGAAAAGACAGACCCTTCTTTCTTGAAGATTACAGGTGCTAATGTGTATTTGACTGTAAGGCAACTGCAAGAGTTTCTAGTCTGAGCTCTGTTCGATGTTACTGTCACTGCAGAAAGCACAGCTGAAAGGGACATGCTCTTGGCATGCTGCAGTTTACAGTCCAGCGCATGAACATAAATGCTGCACATTTGAGGTTTTGTTAATACACCAGGACCTAATGCACGGTGGTCCCTGTTCTGTTCAACAGAGAGGAACAACTGCAAAGAGAACAACTGCTGCTGCCACCGAGTTAAATGTGCTGGCGGGCATTAAACCACACGGTTTCCACCTTGCCTAGCAGCATATTTTTCCATTGTCCAGCTAGCAGACAATCAAATATGCTACAAGACTTCCTATAGTTCCACATCACATAGTGTAGTGATCAGTATGTAAGGAATGTTGTTATTTGAATCTAAAGCTCACAGGTTGCTTTGTGCTAGACACTGCAAGCAAGTTTTAAGGAGATAGACACAGAGGCCTCACACCATTTGTAAAATTTGGCCATAATTTCAGTTACAACATAGCTGATTCCCACTCATCCAGGTGAAGTCCACAGTTTTTTACTCTTCTTTCTTCTTGTCCACAGGGGTGCAGAACTGTACATGTGAAAGATAATTTGAACTTGATTTTTGGGGAGACTTTCAGAGACAGATCTAAGCATGTTATCATTCTTTACCGCTACCTTTCCAGATTTTTTTTTTTTCCCCCTCTTATTTTGTTTTGCAGTAGTGCTTTTAGCATAGCAATGACTTACCTACCTGGCTCTCCAGGGTAAATGTAAATTAAAAGCGTAAGCTTTTCAGGTATGCGTACACACAATATCGTATTAGTCCAGAAAGAATCAGAGTCTAAAGGTAGTAATGCAGATAGATACATTTCACGTGGTGTGATAACCAAGCTTGGTTTTTATTTGTGAGTGTGAGGTGCAAAGCTATTTGCTCTGAAATTAGACTCTCACCACAGTGAAGACTGGACTGGGCTCCACTGAGAAAGGCTGAAAAATATCTGCAATTCACAGAATGCAAATGTTTTAAGTAATTAATAACAAGATAAAAGAAGCGTTGGCAAACATGTTCAGGAAGTTGGGATTTACACAGTTTAGAGCTATGGGAGTGTACGCATGCCCCCTCCACCCCCCGCACGTAACACACACACTTACCTCCAGCACCTAACCTGGGAACTGTAATTGAAAATCTGGTCTTGATATGCTTCTTAGCTAGTCAATAAAAAAAAAGAAAGGCTTTTCCAGAAGGTGATCGTTGTAGCTGCTTGCTTTCAAATGGGTCCTCTGTTGGACCCATTTCTCTCCACTGACTACCTTACAAAACTAGTCTCCTAGGCATGGCCCATCAACGCTACAAGCACATGAACGCTGAAGTGTGTTAGGTTTCATCTCCACCTCCCAATGACATGCCACAGGCCGTACCTGATGCAGGGCTGCTACCCAATCAGTTTGACTTCTAGAATAGTTTAGGCTGCTGCTTACTTTTAAGAGATATTCTAGGCATAATCTGTGCTGTACCTGAGCTGGGACACAAAACTGGCAAACTTCAAGCTACAGTTTTTTGTAGTATTGGGATTTTGGAAGGCACTGTAGACACTTGAATTAAAATTGTACTAGCCTGTCTCATGTGGAATATTATCTAGTTTCCTGGCAGTGCTCTCATCGGAATTGACCTGTGACTCAAGGGGAAGCCCCAGCATGTCTCAGGGTATACCAGACGTAGAAGTACTTAATTTCTTACCTTGATGTCCTGCTGCCATATCCCCTTGGTGCTGAGGACCATAGGATTTATGTTGAGGTTTATCCTGGAAATCAGTAGCTAGTTACAGCAACTGATTGTAAATAGTATTTCCTTTTTGTGAAAACAAATGGCTACTGTTTTCACAATGTTAAGGAACAGAATAGAAATTTGCTGAAAACAAGGTTTATGTCGTATCAATTCAAATTATGGTCCTTGATATACAAAGGGGAATTCCTCTGAAGTCACAGTATCCGATGATTCTACAGAGTTGAACACAAATGCATGACTAGGTTAAAATATTGCTGATGAAACCTCTGCTAGTAGATGGTATGTTTGGATGGATTAGGACAGCAATGCTGGATGAAAAGGCTTCGGTGGACTGGAGAGTCTTCCATCAAACAGCAGAGAAATCATTGTGCTCGGGGTTTTCCCACCTACTTATTGTCATCAAGTCTCTGAAAATTTGCAAATACCTTTAAGCATAGCTAGTTGGAGAGAGAGGTTAAGAAGAAAGTAGCAGAGTTGTGCTGATGTATACTTCAAAGTGAAGAGATGCTTAGACCAGGAAAAATGAAGCAAAGAGTGGGGAGTTGTGGAGCCTACTCCACAGATATTAAAAATATTACTATTACTAGATTTAGATTTGATATTAGGAAGAAATTCTTTGCTGTGAGGGTGGCAAGACACTGAAACAGGTTGCCCGGAGAAGTGCATGCTCCTTCCCTGGAACTGTTCAAGGCCAGGTTGGATGGGGCTCTGAGCAACCTGATTTAGTGGAAGGTGTCCCTGTCCGTGGCAGGGGGGTTGGAACTAGATGATCTTTAAGGTCCCTTTCAATTCAAACCAAACCATTCTATGATTCTACTAGTGGCTTATGCTGTTATAAACACCACTTTGATTAATAACAAAATAGTAAAGCTTTATGAAGATCCCCAACCTTTCCCCTGTTTGGTGGGAGAAAAAAAATCTCTTGAAGAAACAGCAGGTATTTTTGAAAGCAAAATATATCCACATAGATAAAGCTTAGCGTTCTTTTCAGAAATAACAGAAGGACTTTGGCTAATATTCAAAGCAATGGCAATAACAAAACAGCAAATCAGGCCAAGATACATGATGCTAGACACAGAAAATATCATTCCAAGTAGTAAATTTCTAGCTAGACCCAAATGCAGAGAACCAAACATGAGCTCTGGTACTAGAAAGTATCAGGTAGTTTTACTAATTGGTAGCATGACCCTAATTGGTCATCAGAAGACCAGTAATGTCATAGCAATAATATTATGCCTGATTCGGGAGCGAGTCTTCCAAGAGTCTGTAGCCTGCAACAGTAGGTACTGCTAAGTGAGAATTTGTTCCTGCACCTGCAGGATAGGGTTGAGTACCCAAGCCTCCCGCCTCAGAGAGCAGGGATCAAAAGGAAAAGGAACAGGTCTTTTCTGTGTTTCTACATCATGAGGAATATTTCATCACAAAGGAATCGAGACTGATTTCTTTTAATAAAAGAAGCTGAAACTTTTATTGTCCTGATACTAACAATGGCATCTATAGTGCTCAGATAAAGGCATACTTTGGTTCATAATCTTGACAGCCTTCTTTCCTCTCTCCTACACCTCTATTTCTGCTCTCATCAGAAGCATCCTAATTGCAGATCCACAAACCAGTGAATTTCATGGGTCATGGTATCTTTAGCCACTTTGGGACTACATAGTATTAATAATCCACTTTGTTGTTTCAGTCCAGTGAAGCAGTGACCTTGTGAAGGAAAGAAACGTTTCCACCAAAAAAAAAAAAAAAAATCAACCTCTTTAGTACATTTGTGATATTTTTTAGCATTTACATCCATTAAGAATATAGTTCAGGAGTGCAAACAAGCATAGCAAGGTTGCTAGTAGATTGCCTGGCTTTTGACCCTTAAAATTCAGATTGTGAAATACTAGGATAGAGATAGATTTAAAATAGGATATCAGTTTAAAGGAACCTGTCAAGATACTTCCCCATCATCTGTAAGGTATGTCCCCTCAGGCTATTCTTTATTTAACAAGACCCCAAGGCATTTGAAATTAAAATCTGTTTTGGCTTTGCTTGTCTTTTTTATTTTTTTAAATGGTTACTTGTCGCTGTTAAGTGCAGACAGTTTTTTTAATTGTAGGGTAGCACAGAAAATATCACTCTTGTTTCAGTGTGAAGTATGATGAGGTAAATCTGAAGAATACATTTGAGAGGAGAAATTGGGAAATAAAGAATGTGAATTTCCATTTAAGAATGTTTGCTGGAAAATAGGAAAAAAGACATTTTATACATAATATAGGTTCTGATTTGGTTATGTAAACACATGAGTGAATTCATCAAAATATTTCTGGTGCTGCTGAAATTGATCATCCATCCACTGCCAGTATGCATTTTGTGTGCCTGTACTGTTTGTGTGCTTGTGCTCACATAAAGTACTCTAAATAATAGAACCTGAGAAAGCTGGAACAAAATATTCTCTTCAGTCTTTGAAAATTGTCTGTTAGCTTCTCTGACATTGGGAGGCTCCATCCCAAACTCCTTCACTGCAGTGAGGCCACACTACCTGTTGGGGTGGGGGGATAATCAAGCTGGCTAATTCTGAATGTAGCTTTAAGGATGCTGTGTGAAAAAGCATCCTTAGACATCATCAACATTGCTTAAAATGGTGCAATGTTATTTTCAGAATAACTTTTGGTCTGTGTTTTTGTGCATGCTTAGTTATCATAGTTTCAGAAACAAAGATATTAACTTGAAGTCCTGCCCAGTGCGTATAGATATTGATAGCTGAAATGGTGGAAGAACTTTAATTTGGTTGGTGGCAAACAAGAAGGGAAGTTCAGGCTAGATCCTGGCAAGTTTACATGTCTGTCAGGCAAAGCGTGCAGGAGCCTCAAGGGTCATTATATTGACTTGTTTAACTGAAAGATAGAAAACAAAAGCAGTATTAACTTTAAAAACACTTGATAGGAGCACTTGCAAGCATTGCAAGGTAGTATTTCCATCTTACAGTGACTCCTGAAATGAATAGGGACAACTAAATTTTAATATGTGAGTGATAGCAATTGCCTTTCATATATGTACAGTGATGTATTCCGTTCTCAAATCAGTTCATTATTTCACTATTTAGAATACTGAACACAAAACAGGTGCAGTGCGCATCAGTGTTTAGTCTAAACATTAGAAAAAATGGTCAAAAGTGGTTCATGCTGGACCTTATAATTTTGATCTTGAGAAGCAGACAGTGAGAACCATCTCCTGAATGAATAGTGTCGGGGTGTTGAAGGCTCTGACTTACCTGTTTTTGTCAAAGGGGAACCCTGAGCAGGAATTCAGTCTTGTCATCTGCACATCTTTCAGCAGCTCATTGCACAACATCACTTTCAAAGACTGTCTTAATTCTAATAAGTTTCCTCCAAAGCCCAATGAATGTGAAATCTCCTACCAGCTGTAGGAGATCTTTTGATTGGTGTGTTTTTATGTACAAATGGAAATGGGAATTATGGCAACCACACTTTTTCAACATCCATGAAAAAGAACCGTGTCCTTCATTAGCTTACATTGGAAGTATCTTGCTAGCTCAAATATTTTATTTCAGCCACAAGGTGGGGGGTTGAGATTTTTGCATTTTTATTGGTGTCTATAATTATTTTTTCCTCTTTTTGCTATTTTTTTTCCTCAATGGCCACAGCATGGTCATTGTTGCCTGCAGGTCAGGTTCCAAATGAGACAGCTGTTCCGATTTGGACACAGGGTAGACGGCATCTCCCTGGTAACTGGAGTTGCTCAAAAGCTGCCTGCATGGCTCTGCCTGATACTTTTGTTTCTTCTCCCATTTTAGTAGCCTTCACTTCCATGCAAATGGACACTGCAGGACTAGGTAGGATACAACACACAGATTTACAAGTAATGAAAGCTCAGCAATGGCATTTGTTTTCATTTCCTGCACAATGGGATCCTGATATCCTTTCAAAACTTGCTTTATATTTAAAATGTATTCTTGTGTGCTCAAACACATACATATACAGCTAGGTTTGATTGTGTGTGTGAAAATATTCTCCAGGCACGTGCCGTTAGTATATGGTTTGTTTTAGTTAACTACAGCATTGAAGCCAGCATAGAGAGCAGGACATAAACTGCCTTGTTGAATAAGAGACCTTTATGCCCATTGACTATAATTTTGGTTTTATATTTCTGTGTTAGAGAAAATTAGCAGTTGCGTTTTTTGTCAAAAAAACCACTTCTGAATTATTGGAGACATCACTATTCCTGACATCAGCATCTCACTTGATGCCAGCTCCTTCACCTATCAGGAACAGAAATCTAGATGGGTTTGGGAAGTCCCTTGACACGAAACAACAAGGCTGTTGGATCAGTGGCTTCTTGACACTTTAAAACATTCTTATTCTTACTGTGTGGACACTGTCCAGACTATACAAAACAGAAAGTTTGAAGTAAAATGTGAGCTTAGTGTATAGTCTGGAGGTACCGACAAACCCTTGTATTTGGGAGAATGTCCTAGAGAGCCAACTCTCCATTTGTTGCCAGTGAAGGTACACCCATACAGGTATCAGTGAATCTGCTCCACTCTATATTTGGCCATGGAAATTCCCAACCTTAGTTTCTTGCTCTTTGACATCAGTGGGAGCTCTTGGCTTCTCCTGTTTTGAGGGGTCCCTCACTGTAATGTGTAAAATTCAGTTTTACACCGCTTGTAAATACTGAGAAAGCCCCACCTCCATGGTTTCATATGGTCTCCCTCCCTATGGAGAGAAAAGGGGGAGGGGGAGATGGTGTAACTTAAAAAAAAAAAGTAACTGAGAGCCTTTTAGCAAGGTGAAACATTTGCATTAGAGCTGGACTGACTCTCCTTATGACTCTGTAGCCAGCATTATTTCACAGACTTCAAACTATCACTGCTTCTTCAGTCACCTTGCTGCCTGTGGCACCAAGGAGTACACACCTTAGGTCAGAGTGGCAGCTCTCCCTCTTGTTTGAGACCCAACCCAAAACCTCCAGAGAGGAAGGACAGGAGCTCTACCAATACACCCACCTGCATGGGGGCTGCTCCCCTTGCCAGCGTGCATCGGTGCCCACTTGTCTGTGAGTGCAGGGCAGAGGGATGCCTGCGGATGGAAAGTAAAACTGCTGGATGGGAAGGACAAATGAGGACTCAAGACTTGGATATAAAAGCAGATGTAAGATGAGAGGAAGTACATAAAAATTAGTTACCGTGGCTGTTATCAGAAACCTATCGTGACTGTTCCCACAATTAACAACCTTCCTGTCAGTTCAATTCTTACTCCTCATGGAGATCTGCCTCTTATATACACCCTTGAAAGCATTTTAGTTACTTTTTTTCATTAGCCTGTATACACTAGATGGGTTGCCTGGCTTTGGGCATAATTGCTGCCAGATGCCTAGTTAACTTGTGAGTGAAACATATACTCAGTGAAAAACAACCTGCCAAGAACACTTACCTAATGACCCAGCCTCTGCTAATGGCTTGCTTGTGCAAACAAGGCTTCTATTTGCCAGATACAGTGCTGAGTGATGCAAAAACAGAAACAAAACCATATATATGCAAAAAGATGTTTTGTGGGGTACATGGACTCCATCAAATAGTGTGGCTGAAGGCACTGCCAAGGCCTTCACCATTCTTACTTGAGGCTGTGATTACTTCTAGTGCAACTGGGTGCTAATTACAGCTTTACAGTAGCTGGGGCAGCAGCTGGGGTGGCTGGGGAAAGCAGGGTCAGTAGCTTTGCTACTTGAGAGGGAATCTTTGCTCAGGACAAGAGGGTCTTCTGTCATGAAGAAGGAAGAATATAGATATCCCTAAAGTCATGAGGTCTTCGACAAGCCAGAAGGCATTGTACTGCTTTATTAGAGAAGGGGAATAGAAAAGCAGCATGAGATGGATATGACTAATAACAACGGGAGGCCTCAGGCCTTTTTTTTTTTTTTTTTTTTTGGAGTTGGACTCTCTCTGTGAAGGTTAACTAGGCAAAAACCTCTTTCCACCAGAAAGCTTTCCAGACTAAAATATTGCAGTTGTGCCTTCTGGCTTCGTGGTCTCTGAAGGCTGCAGCCCTAATTGTTCAGTTAAACAGTTTTGTGGAAAACGGGGAATTCTTTCTCTTCCTAGAATTTAAGACTTAAATAGCTTAATTGTTACTTCCATGTAGGCAAGTAACATGTGTGGGCTACTCACCTGTTTTATTTCAATGTAAAGGTAAGACGTTTTTTGGTCTCTCCTGTAATTCCTTACTGCGCTTGTAAGCCTTAAATGAAAAGGCTAGGAAGAAGAGAGCAAACTACTGTAGGATCTTGGGAGCCAACAGTTAAAGGCATTACAATGTTTGGGACAGAAATTTGGATTATCTACCTGGGAACACACAACTGCCTTCCACCTATGGAAGCACAAGAGTAGCAAAATAAGTTGCTGTCTGTAACAGGCTAGTTGGTGTACTTAATGGCTTTTTGAGCGGAGGTGAATTAAATTCTGTGGACACTGCCAGCTTCCCAGCTGTACAGGAGAATGCGTCAGGTGGTTGGTGGTTGGCAGTTACCTATAGAAAATGTTCTTTATTTCCAAGGGCAAAGGAAACATGAGCTTCCTCAAACTGGCTTGCTAATATGCTCCTTTCTATTCACTGTGTGCTGAAAATGAAAGACTAATTCTCTCTGCATGCTTACTTAGTATTTCAACTCTCTTGCAAGGGTTTTAGAGACCTTTTGGTGAGCTGGTGTCAATATTTTTGTGCCAGCTGCTGTTCAGAGCGAGAGCTCCTGGGAGCAGGGCTTGTTAAAGTGCAGTCCTGGCTTTTGCAGATAGGCTGCTTGATAGAGTGCTATTTCTTGATGATTTCTCATTCCTCTGAGGTAGAAAAACAAACAATGGAAATAATTTATGCTTGACTCTGATCCACAGCTTTTCTCAGACCTTGGCATAGATCCATTAGAAAGCAAGTTGTCCTGGCTGAATTCCCTGGTGTAAAGGAGCCAAGTACTTCATTTTATTTTCCATCAGTGTATATCACAAAACTAGTCTAGCATTAATTGCACAGCAGTTGTCGTTGCAGCAAAGCATCTCTGACTGTGGTGATGGGGGGAGAGGGTAGTGTCAAAAAGCAAGCCTGAAGTGCCTAGAGTCTCATCTGAAGCCTAATTAGGTTTAGAGGACCTTTCCATTTGGATCAGGCTTTGGATCTAACCCAAGAAGAGGGGCCTGAGGCAAGGGTGGGAAGAAAAGATTCAGAGAGCTGGAGGAAAACAGTCCAGCTCTTGCCTATCCTACTCTTGACTGAGATCACTTTTAGAAATCCTAGCTTGCATGAACATTAAAGACTTTCTCAAACTCTACACTGAGTTTAGTATGTAACCTCCAGGTGAGATCTTTTTCCATGACTACCTTTAGGAGGCGAAACAAGTGGGAAAGTAATTTGTGGCAATGCATGAACACTAACATCCCATGGGAAAACATCTCTTTGTTTCTGCCTGTCTGCTCTTTTTTTAAGGAACCTTTTCCTTTTCTCCCTACAGTTAGAAGCAGGAAGCAGGATTTTTACAAAGGATGATAGTTCTCAAACTTTAAGAGTTCTCAAAGCAGAAGTTTCAAAAGGCTGCAAAGGGACTATTTTAATAGGGAAAATTTGTTCTCTGTATATCCAAAATGGTTTATTAAGATCCTAGCAATTCCCTTGCTCCACACAAGAGGAAATCTCCTCTCAGTCAATCTCCAAATATCTGATTCAATGGCAGTACTCTCATTTTTGCATTTTCCCATTGATTTACTTCCTGGTGCCTGCCATAAATCACATCATCCTAGTTACATGCTCCATCTTTCTACTTCCCAGGGCTCTCAGTATTTACCTTGAGTCTTTTTTTCTTCTTTTTGACCTTGTGTACATGTTCTGATAAGTGAAACCAAAATTCATCTACTTTTCCTCTGTCTTCTCTGTTTCAGACATTAGTATCCCTGTCTTTCATGTTTTTCCTTCCCTCAGAAGTCCAAAGGGATATAAAATTTTGCTCTTCAATGTGCATAACTTTCCTGCTTATTTACATTTTCCCAAAATCTGTGTTATTTCCTATACTAAGAAGTTAAAATATCCACAAAGACAGCAGCAATCCTAAAACTTCATCTTTTGAAAATTAGGAAAAAGCAGAATGAAAACTAGAATGAAAGCGGTCAACTGATGCTTTACAATTTTATTTACTAGCCTCTGGTGTATATATATGTGGTTTTTTGTAAGTTTTCTTTGTAGATACATATCCAGCTATGACAATTCCTCACTAAGTCTTAGGAGGAAAGCTGATCTAGACAAATGATGTAACACAGCATTCAGTCTCATTTCTAAAGAGTAGCAACTTTGCAGTCCGTGGACTTGAAACTCCAAATTCTGAGTCTCTTTGCCTGATCAGCGCAAATAGCTTAGTTTCTAATGAATTTGCCAGGTAAGAATTGTGCTATGATCACTGAATGGAAAGCACCTGACTGTCTCTAGGAATGTATAAGAGCATAAAAAAAACCAAAAGGGCTAAAACCCAAATCATTAAGCTGACTATATTCAGATATCTGCAATAGCTGCAAAATTACCTTGGAATGTTATTATATATCTGTACTATTGTGGAAAAACCTACTTGTTTAAAACCATTTTCTAGAATTCTTTATCAGAAATACATGCTTACATAAAAGTAATGATTCTCCATTGAATTTTAGAAGGGTATTTCCCCCCATAAAACTAGCTGAAAACAAATCCTTTCTGCAGCACCTGTTAGGACAAGAAATGTACTCCACTTCCAGGTTTCTCTGTTACTCTGTCATACTTGTAGATATATACGACTGTTGTATCATACATGACCTTATTCAATGTGCTTTCTGAGTATTTAATTCCATGGAGAATTTAGCTTCCTTGAAAACTCTTGAATAGTTCCCAGTTAATCCCCCCGCCCCAGCTCCGTTTCCCTTGCCAGTTCCAGCGTCCCATTGCACATGATATTCCTCAGCCACATGGGCAGCATAAAGGCTCCAGCCCCTTTTGCAGGAAAGCCTCATTCGGTTTGAGTGGCCTGGGATGGGAAGTTCAAGGTTCAGAAGCAGAGGGCGAGTTCCCAGTACTCGCTTACACATATAAAGTATAAGCAAATGAAAAGCTTGGGAAGTTTCTCTAAAAGAAGCATTTAAAGTTCTGTTTTAAAAATGCAGCAAGGATGTGATCTTTAAGGAGACACGAACAGCACCTCACACTCTCTGGGGCTATTTTGACCTAGGGAGAAAACCTATTTTCCCCTCAATTGACTTGGTAATGTAAGGAAGGAATCCTGGAAACATTTATTAGCTGGCAGGTGAACTGGAGAGAGACAAGTACTTTGGTGTGGTCTGAAGTCTTTATCAATTAGTAATTGCAGATGTCAGAGAGACACCAAACAATACGCATCCTGTACTAGCAGCACTGCAGTTCATGTTGCCTGCCTGGCTTTCTGCAACTTCTCTGCATGTTAGCTTGGCAAGAGGTAATATTTTAGAAAGCCATTACTGTTAGATCGATGCTATTGAAAGAAGATTGGTCTCCTCAAAACTGTTAATAACTCATCAAAGCACATTACAAGGTGGCTGGCTTAACAGATATTTGAATGTGAAATTGAAGTTTGATTCCACTGGTATAATACAATGTTTGTGTTTGTCAGAGATGAATTGCAAACAACATTTTGCTTGCTTACAGCATTGCTTACAGCAGTTTTGAGTCAGCATGCTCAGACAGGCAAGGTGAATGAGAAGATAAATTTACAAAGCTTACAGCTTGGTCAGGTGGTGTGGTACTGTCTTTTGTCCTTATTCCTGTTGGGTGAAGTGTCAGTCAGAAACCATAATAGTTTTCCACACTTGCAGTCTTCTTAGGGTGTTGGGCCATCCTAGAAGCTGAATGCTGGCATCAGCAAAAATCATTTTGGTGCTGGCAGGATCTTTCAGAAAATATATGTGAATAATGGTAGAAGACAGGATGTCTCCAAATCCAAGCTGAAATAATGAGTAGGACCTTGTCATTATTTTGTTAAATATTTTTCTTCCATTTGAATTTGGGGTACCCGCTGCCCTTCTGTGACCTTACAAGATAGGTGTCTTCGAAGATTTCCAGCAAAATTTTCACTGCTGAATGTTGGTCCTGCAGTTGGGGAGTCTGACTTTTACAGTAAGCTTGATATAAAGAACTATTAATTACTCAACTATTTCATACACACACCTTGCTTTACATGTTTACTTCACTGTATTCCTTTCCATAGGCTGCTTCTGTGACTGCTGAGGTAGAATGCCTACATAGCAGCCTACAGGACTGCTGCCCCCCCTTCCAGAAACAGTTTTTGCATCTCACCAGTTGCACAGTCCTTTTTAGCAATTCTGTGTCAGCCTGAGCAGGTTTCTGGCCACCACACACCCAGTGGGCATGCTATTCACTTTCATTCATTTATTCATTTCTACCAGGATAATCCGGAGATTAGGGTACATGAGAACATCTGTTCAGCACTACTGTATAGAAACTGGATGTACTGGTGGAATGCTGTTATCTCAGAGAAATGCCAAAGCAAGACCATTAATCTTGCATTTAGGATGCAAACCCTGGATCTAGGTGTTCTTTTCTTTTCCCTGGCAGAGAGAAATCCAAATCATTGATGCCAGGGATTAGTGTACGCTGTGTCCTATGTTCCTATTTTCTTCCCTGTGGTTTCCCAGCGCTGGTATTCACCGCAGAGTGAGTGAATATAGAGTTAAATGCACTATCATTCTCAGCCTATTGAACATCACAGCTGTAGTTTATTAGCATCCAAATGCCTTTAAACTGATTGTCTCCTTGGTCACACTGCTCCAACGTTTACAGGAGTAAAGTACCAAAAGTTCAGAAATAATAGGTTACATTGTTGCTGAAGGGAATGTGTGATTAGTGGAATTGCACGTGTACTGTATTGAGGAAATAAAAACTGCAAATTATTTTTCTTTATTATTTAAGTGTATTCACCTTTAAAAATAATAATAATTAGACAAACACATGAGAACATGACGCAGTTTATTCATGGTCTTCATATGATTTGCAGAACTTTGTTTATATGTAGGTAACTAAGAAAGAGGTTATGAACTCTTAATAATTGCCAGGCTGGTCACTTTTAAGGAGTTAGTCAGCATAAATTGTGTGTAAGAGAAAGGATTCTTCCTAACTTTTCTCTCCTAGATTCTCAGCTATGCGAGGCTGGAGTTCAAATGGGAAAGGACTCACAAAGAAGCATGACTGTGTTTTGGTTAGCAGATCTATCAGTCTGTGTCAATTGAAGCATAACTGAAGCATAACATTTTTTATTGGAAGAGGTGCTCTACTTGTTCAGTAATGGACTAAAAGGAGATACTGCAGTGTGAGAGTGAAGTGCTTAATGCGGATGCCCGAGCCTAGGATAGCTGGGGTGCTGTGCCTCGGCAAGGCAGTGTGTTAGCAGACCCTTATGAGAGAATCTCTTATGCCTGTTCTCCCCTGGTGGTCCCCTGGTAGTGTAATCACTAGAGCTGCACTCAGCGATTAAAAAAAAATGATAACCAAATGGTGAAAAGAGATAAAAGTTTCTATCTGCTCAAAATAAAAAGGTCCCTAGCATCACAAAAAAACCTGTGCTGGAACCATTTGCATTGTCAGCTCTTTTCATGAAAATCCCTGACTGCAAAGCTTGGAAGCAACCCAGCCCAGCAGCTCTGGGATTTACCTTCGCAAGGGAGGGTAAGCCTGGCAAAAATTAAGCTATTAAAGTATCTCTTGCCCCATGGAAAATGAGATTCTCTGTCTCCTTCAGTGGAAGAGCGGAGGAAATATCTGACTTACCTCTGAGGCACTGGGTGGGTGGGAAGCAACACCCATTAGTGGCTCAACTAGGGGCCATGATCTGCCGGGTTCACTGTGGCAGCCATGTGCACACAGGTGGGTTTGAAGGCTCTCGGCTTCACCTTCTAGTTTGCTGACTCAGGTGCTGGCAGCTCACATGGCCAGCTTAATCTGCAACAGGAATAGAACTAGGACTTGCCAGCTTAGCCTGTGAAGCAAGCGTAGCATGGACTCTCCATCTTGCTCAGCTGAATGGTTTATGCTTTGCCTGGTTGCACTGCTGGGGCACTCTGTCATTTTTCAGCTTGCTCAACGCAGATATAAGTAATGTATACATTTCAGGCCTGCCACCACCCAAGGTTATTTATGAATTAACATTTTCCCTTATCGTTAGGTAGAAGTATTTTAAGTGAATACATACTGAATGCATAAGTTTGCCAACCCCACTCAAATGGAGGACAGCAGCTAGAAAATAGGATGCCAATTTAGGCAAATTTCAGAGAAAATGTTTTTTTTCTATCCTCATGGCCCAGGGTGAACATGATTTGAAGGCTCATTTCTGATGCAGTTGGTACGGTGGCAGAGGCTCTTCTTTAAACAAAATAAACCTTTAGATATCAAAGCCTGCTGAGGGATTCAGAGAGTTGTAAGTGCAGGAGAGTTGATATACTACCTCCGGAGGCCTGGGTTGCAGTCTAGCTGTTTGCTCTGAGGTAACAGTGGGCAATGAGTTAGCCACCTCATTTTTGGATGTGCTCAGCATCGTCAGTTCATCTGAAGTCAAAGGATGATGTGGATTTCCAGTACCTTGTGATGAACCTCTCTTGTTGCAAGAAGGAATTTGTCTGTTTTTTGAGCCATGAACAGTTTAAATAGCGTTCTAGCCTGCAATGCCTCTAGCTTCAAAAGTCAAGATGCTGAAAATCAGGACTGTGAGACATCACAGCGGTGAGATGCTTGGAGAAAAGAGAGACTCTGGGCTAAAGTTTGTAAGAAGGCTTTTATGGAATCATGGTCTCATCAGGTCTGATGTTAGATCACTCTCATAGACCTATGGCCTGTGCAGTGCATGGCAGCAAGCCCCACTTCCCAAGGGAGCCTTCACCCAACAGTTCAAACTGCAAATATATCTCTTACCAAGGCTCAGACTTGAAGGAATATCAGTATTGTATAAAACCCGCTGTCCTTGGTAAGGAGGCTCGAGACCTGGCTGGCAGCACCTTCTCTGGAAACTGCTTGGGCTACATCCAGGCTTGGGCTTTCTCCTGCTCTGTGTGACTCATAACCCTCTCAGGCTAGCCCTATCCTGGCCAGCTGGTTGCTGGTTCTGGGGCCTCTGTCATGGCTCCTGGCCCATTCTGCTTCACCTGCACAGTGGAGGCTGGAGTGGCATATCTGGCTTGGCAGCTATTGCACTTATCAGCTTGAACATTCCTGCTTGTCACACTGTGGTAGAAAGCTTGTCTTTGCCTTTCCAGACTGCAGGAAGAGATGGCTTTGTGACAGAAGGAAAAGCCATGCGTTTTCATAATGACATTGTAACATGTTTGGGGAGAGGGTCCAGCAAACTCCAGTCCAGAGAGTGATCCTCATACTGACAGAAAACTTTTAATAGTTACCTGGTTATAAGCACTGGTCTCTTCAGAAAGAGGCAGAAATATCTGAATTGAACACTGTTAATAAAAATACTATTAATAGAAAGGCTGTCCATAGCTTTAAAAAAATATAAATCTAATTTTAATTTCATAGAAGGCACTCTCTTCTGTCTGCTATACTGTCTCAAGGTACTCTGCCCCAACCCAAGCCATATCCAATGGATACACTGATTTCTCCTTCTAGATTAAAGAAATCTGAAAGGTCTGGAGTCCAGCTGGCCATCTACAACAAACACTCATTTTGATGAGATGGTTCTTTTACTTCCTAAAGCACTTACAAATTTAGTAGGCAGAGAGAGGGAAAGGAAATTTATGATCCTCATTCTACAGATAGAGACAGAAAACCAGGCTATATTTACGCCATCTTTTGAGAGGCAGACCTACTGCAACCTGCAAATCCAGATTTACTGTCTGTCTAGACAACTGGGAATGCGTCTCCTATACTGCCTAAAGGCTTCTCTCCAGTGAATGCAGTGTGTGTACCCAAAAGTGCCTGGCAGCCTGGCTCAGTATTCCAGCAGTGCACAACTAATACACCATTTGCAGAACTTTGGATGTAATCAGACTTTGGCAACCTGCACAAAAGAGACTCTATGATGCTTTCATAGTATCTCCAGTAAGAGAAAGTGGCTGGATCTGGTGGCACGCTGTCCCCAGGGTGTGCTCTCTGTGGCACAAACCTTGTCACAGAGATTACGTGGTTTGTTCAAAATGGATTTAAGATCCTCTGTCCTCAGAATGTAAATTCATTGGCTTAATGAAAGGCTTTTATTTCATCTCCATCACCTCAACTATGTCCCTTTAGCAGCTGCCTTTTACCTAGATGTACCTTAACACATCAGCAGACCAGACATTCGGATGCTATTAAGGCAGGCAGGTAAATTGAGTGCATCTCCTTCACGGCACAGTTACCTCCCCAGCATGTGGCAGTGAGGTATGCTGTTACTCCGAGCTATAATGCTGTAAAGACTTTGAGACCATCTGTTTGAAAAGTGCCTGTTTTACCTTGCAGGGCATGTCTGATGGGAAGCCATCACAGCAGAGCAAGGCACTTTCAACCCATTTATCTCATCAAATGCTGCCACAATTCTCCCTTTCTCTTTTCTCTTTCATTCTCTCTCACTCTTTTGTGAAATATCAAGAAACAGTATCAACAGATTGCACTAATCAAACAAGCATCTGTAGCACCTGCTTTAGCTTTTGCACACAGCATGAATGGATGCAAAATATGACAGGTCTGACAGATGTAACTGTCTTGGATTGAAAACAAGACTTGCACTCTGGGGCAAGCACAGGGAGGAAAAACAGGAAGAGTGAAAGAAAGGGACATCATTTGTATTATGCTGGCAATTTACATCCAGGGCTTTCTGGTGCTATATTCTTAGCATGTGGCAAGAGGAGCGTTTCATTCAGGCAATGAGTTGGGGAAAGCTAGGGAGCAGTCTACAACTACAACTTCTTTCCCCAGTGTTATTTGAGGAAATGGACCTGTGGTCAGCTCTCTGAATACAGAACTTGTTCTGTAGCATTAGTCAGGAAGGTTGCTTGTCTTATGGCCAGTTTTTTATATAACTGGTGGAGGTACTGCCTAGAGCCCTGGACTGATTTGACTTGACAGAGTTGCTACTCTGCACTTCTCAGCCTGTGGAGAGTTGCAGAGCTAAATAACATGGCAGCTCTGTAGTTTGTCCCTGCTCCCTCCCCACAGTACTGCTGCAGCTAGTGCAGGGTGCCATAAAGACAGGTCTGTGTCTGGAAGGTGGGCTTGGCTGTCCTCAGCCTCTGCGTCCTCGTGCAGGGACCCCTAAACAGAAAAGCAAGGTTTTGCAGAATCTGTTTTGTGCCACAGAAGTGAAGCAATGTCATAAACAGCATCAAATCTCCACTGAACTAGCAGACCAGAGAAGTGCAAAAAATACACATGTATATACAGTTATTTCTTTCTAATAACAACCCCAAATCAATCAATCATAGTGGGTAATGACCAGGGTGACCTGTGAAATTATGACAATAAGTGAGCAGATGCATTTCCCTGGTAGGCGCGTGGTCTCACTCAGTATGGAAGCAATGAAGGAGGTATTCTGACGTGTTCATCACCTAGATTGGGCTACACTTCCCTAAATTACCTATAACCCTGTGAAAATATGCCTTCGTGCTGTAAAGATCTAAGTATGATTAGAAGTTATGAGGTTTATATTAAGACACTGTTAAAAACATTTTTAACTGCTCCCAACTGTCCAAAAGCAAATCTGTATGCACAGACTAGATCATGTTTATATTTAGAGACAAGAAAAAACATGATACTGGTATAACCAAGTAACACCAAACTGCCCATTAACAGGAGGATGTGCTGTTATCAAAGGTGCTCTATTTGATCAGTTCAGACATTTTGAAAGCAGACATTGTCTCTACAATTTACATGTCTCAGTCTATCTTTCGTCAACTTTAACTGATTTTATTGAAAGGGAAAAATTCAAAATGCTTAAGGTACTGTGGACCTAGTTCAGTCAGGCACTTTAAAAATATTTTTACCTTTATGCACTAAGGAAATGAATAGATGTGTCGAATCTCAGTCTACAAAGCAAGTTGGAACTAGGAGGACAAAGTGACTGGAAAGAATGAGTTAGAGAAATGGCAATTCTGGCTCCCATCAATTTTCTCCAGAAGTGACACGTTTATCATGGAAGTCAATCCACAAGGCAGCTGCATGCACAGAGAGTGTCGTATATCTGAGATGATGCAGTCTCTCTTTCCCTAGTGTCAGATATATACATGAGCTGTAAAATGGCCTTTGGAGGCCAGCAAGTTTGGTCTTTTTTGAGCTGACACCAACACACTATTCATGTGTTAGACACTGTCTACATGGCTGTGATTGCTGACAGACTCAGGAATCTTTTTCAAAGTTTTTTATAGGCAAACATGAGCCTTTTCTTCCTCTCTCCTTTGCGTTGTTTCCTCTATTCTTCAGGCTGTGTAACTTTTTAAGCATGACATTTTGATAAGTGAGGTGCAGGACATGGTACATGAGGAATCCTAAAAGGCAGGCAGAGCATGGTATTTGACTTTCATCTCCTGTTCACCTTCAGCAATAATTTTGATACCTTAAATGGTTTCCATTCTGTAAATTTGATGGTGCGTGATATGGAAGGAGGAGATGGTGTGAGGGGGGAGGCAAAAAAGGAAGGATGAGTAATACAGCAGCTCAAAAATGTGATGACTACTAGAAAGCCCCCTTGAGGTGGTTGTGATTCTTGAAGAAAATTGTTTACAAGGAGTAAAAAGGATTTTCAAACTGGAAAAAAAAAAATAAATTCCTGCTTTTAGGTTATGTATTTTACAGGACTTGCAGGCAGTTGCTGAAGCATTTATGCTGGATATGAATCCACTGCTGCAGGGGCCAGGTCACTGAGTTGAAAGGAAATTGAGGGTGCCATGCACTTGGAAAGCTCACAGGTTTTCTAGCCTTCGTGGAGGTGCAACATGGCAGGTATCATGCATGGCACAACAGTCCAGTTCTGTGCCAGCACAATCTTGTCTGTGACCTTCACCGAATCACTTAACTAATCTACTTTGTTTCTGTTCTGTAAACTAGGGATATTCTTCAGTGATTAAAGGTAAAACCAGTTATAAGTTACCATTCCTGGTTGTCGTACAATCTATTTATATAAGAGATAGCACATCTTTAATTTTAGCAAAATGTATAGGAGTAAGCAAGCGTATTTCTTGCGGGGTATAGAAACCTGATGAACAAAGTCCTGAAAGAAAGCAGTAACTATGTCAATTGGGAGAAGTCTTTTATAAGTAACTAATATGCATTAATGGGTTTTTAATGCATAACTCTTCCATTTACATACAGACTTCTGGTTCTGAAGACCTGAGACACTTAAAATATTTGCCTTACAAAGACTTTGGGATTTATGTAGTTAGGGTTTTGCTGTTTGTTTGTTCTTATTCCCTCAAGACTGTGTAGTAGTTGGGGGAGTTTGGAAAGAACAGTTAATGCTGCTAGTAGGTAAAATGCCTACTATGGATGGATGATGGCTTTTGCTTCAAACCTGCAACAGTAGTTGCTTAGATTGATGCAAGCAGAACAGTTACCCCTGCTTCGGTTTTGTGGCCAGTTGTTACACTTCCCTGCCCTTTGCGTATCTCACCTCTACCCAGTAGATAGCTCATTTAAGCCTTACTCCTTGCTTTGTTTTCAATGTTTTTGTTTTGCTCTCTGAACAGGAACTTGTTGGTCCCTGCAACTCGGGTTCAAAAGGACAGTACAATTCTAGTCTGTCCTGTCTGTAGAACATGGACTCGTGCCTGATTCATGGTTGCAGAAGCAAGTCCTATTCTTCCCTGCTAATGTCCTCTTCCTGATTATTTGTACCAGATCAATCACAGATACCTGGAAGGATGTGGGGCCTGGTGGGACTACCAAACACTGTTGATGCAGGACCTGATTTTGGTCACAGTCAGGCAAGGGAGAAATTGATTACTGTTTATCTAGCTGTTGACTTTTAGCATTATTGCACCACATTATTCTAGACCCAGTTTGAATCTTTAAGTGGACAAGGCTTTTGCTTTTGTTTGGCTTAGTTTTGAGTAACATTTGAGGATATTCAGATTTGGTTATGGGTACTGCTTCTCTGAAGGAGTGCTGGGTTTTGGTGTTGCAGAGGGCAGATTGAGCAGGGGATCCCAATGCATGACACCTCTGCCACACTAGCTGCTCTGAACATAAGGAAATGACAATGAGCTACTCTGTCAACCATGCAATCAGAGTTAACATTTTAAAACTTAAATGCATCAGTTTCGCTCTTAATGTTATGACCCAGTGTCTAATGACTTGAGAGAGATCAGGGTAGATGGGTGGTTCTGAGGCCTAAAACCAAAAATGGGATAAAGCTCTCACTGCATGCGGCATATTTTATCAGTTTATGCCAGAGGTCACATTTACCCTTGTTTCTTTTGCTGATTTTGCTTTTAAAAAGTTGGAAAGAAAGCAATTTTGATGAAGTGCTTAGGAAAGCAAATAGATTGCCTGTCATGTATGCAAATAATCACTTGCAATACAGGCTATGTTATCATGACAAGAACTTTGAGGCATCTGGGTTTTCAGAAGTGGAGTTCTCTGTCTGTATGTTAAGGATTAGCCTAATGTAACAGAATTGCTTAGGAAATTGCTTGCACATGAAGTAGCATTGACCTTTTTCCTTCCCCAAATCAGACTGAAAATGTTATAATGAATTTTCATCAATCAAAGCTCTAAAAAGATTTTAAATTTGGAGATGGCAGGTTGAGTGGAAGATTTAAGTGGTCAGTCAGATACTGTATTTGATTTTAGCTTTCAATACAGGAGCAGTGATCAATAATTTCAACTTCATATCAAAATAAAGAACACAATGAGCATCTTTCTGACTGTATCAGGCATTGCCAGACTGAACATTTTTCAGAAATCTTCATTTCATTGCGTTGTCTGGTCCAGTGGTGCTACTAGTTACCCCTTTTGCTGAGCAGGGTGTGCGAGGCTTAGGTCTTACATGTACTGCTAAAGCCAAAGAGAAACATTCAGGTACTGCAAGAAGCATTTCATGATGCAAAAGAATTATTAAGGCAAATTTTCATCATTTGATTTGAACAGATTTTACATAAAAGTAAACATGTTTACCCAAAGAGGCTTAATCAATCAGAGGATTTGGTTACAAGCAGGAAATCTCAGAGCTAGTTAAGAATTCATCCTGAAAACTCCTTGGACTGCTTAATTATATTGGGTTTTTTTACCCCTCTCTTTCAGTGCTGCCTGATGGAAGGAAGATCAGGGAAATTTTTAAAGTAATTTAAAATTTATCCGGGGCATGTAAATCCTTTTAGTTCCATTTTTATACCACCAAAGGGTTCTGTGAGCTGCCTTCAGACTGCAATGCACTTAAGCTCTATGTTTGTGCAAATAAACAAACATCCCTCTTTTTGCACATAATCAATTATTCTTGTTTGCACCAGTTAAGGGGTGCTGAGGAAACACTACATAGTAGACATGGACAGATTAACCTGAAAGGGACCAGAATTTGCTACAAGTGTGTGCTGGGCCTAGGAAACATCCTTGAAAATGTGTATTTATTTTTCATAATCTTCTTAAAAGTTTTCTTTTCTGAAACTGCTGATAAATTGGTGTATAACCTCTCATATGAAGTGCATATGCATCCTCATTTCAAGATCTGTAAAGATTTCAAGTTCTGCTTAGGAAGCAGCATAAATTGTGTGGTAGACTTTCTGGGCAGCTCAGTCATAGTAGAACTTAAGAGACTGTCGGTTCAAACATCTGAGAGTGGCGGTGAGCAAACACACCTTGTTGTTTTTGTTGAGGATCATTAAAAAAAAGATGGAAAATATTCCATGGGAGCTTTATTTGTTACAGGACTGGCATGAAGCAGAAAAGGACGCCCCAAATCTTAGCCCAGAAAAAGGCTTGGAAAATGTAAAATGAGTAAACTGAAGTCAGCAGTGACAGAATAGTCAAGCTATTTGGGAAGCTTTGCAGCTTACAATTACATTCTTATTTCTGAACTTATACCATGATACACTTCTCCTCTAGGGAACTGCATTGACATCAGAGATGGGAATGTATCAGTTGTAATGGTGCTTTGGCAGGAGGTGGGCAGAAAATGGTTTGATTTAACATTCAGATATGGCCACTGAGGTGTCTCAAAGTACCATTGGTTTATGCACTTCTTTTAAAGTAAGTCTGCTTTGAATCTTGTCTCAGTGAAGCCAGAAATGGGACTTACTAATGAGGAAGCCAGGATCCTTTAGCAGGTCCCTGGGGGAGTGCAGGGAGTTTCAGACCCTTTCGACTTCAACTATTCCAATTTGTATGAATCCCACAACTCAAATGATTATTTTTTTTTTTAACCTTTTTAACTAGGGTTTAGAGCAGCTGTTTAAACCTGAACATATGTTGAGGTTTAGGTTCAGTCCACTGGACCTACCACAGATGCTCTCTGTTAACCACTCTTCCCCACTAAATAGAGGAAGAGAAAGAGGATAAGGGAGAGAGACTTATGGCCCCCTCCCCTCCCAAATGGGAGAGGAAGGGAATCAGAGAGAGGCTTCCAGATTAGAAAACAAAAACTAAACCAGCTTTAATGAAGATAATAATGATAAAATGGGATATATACAAATATATACAAAACCAGTATCGAACCCAACCTTCCCCTGATGGCAGTTACATCACCATCACTACTGAGGCTGTAGCAGGCACTGGCAAAGTCGAAGGCTGGGCTCAGCAGCAGACAGGAACCGGGTTCAGGAGCTGGGTTCAGGAACACACAAATTGGGATCAAAGGCACGAGAAGGTCCGAGAAAGGAAGGCCGAAGGGAAGGGTCCAAGAAGGCAAGAAGAGCCCCAGGGGAAGCGAAGGCCAGTGGAAGGCAAGGGTCCTGAAGGCAGACAGGAAGGGTTGAGACCCTTGTGATCCCTCAGCATTATACTGAATATGATGTAGATGGGATGCAATACCTCGTTGGTCAGTTTAGGGTCACCTGTCCTGGCTGCTTCTCCCCACAGGTGCGTCTTTTCACTTTCTGCACCCCTCGATGTGGTACATGAGAGTTAGCAGTGACCTTGGTCTGCACACACCAATCCTTGGTAGTAACTCTAGCAGTGATAACACTTGATGTTTAGAAGCAGATACTGTCTGCAGAACCCCACTGGTAGCTTCAGAAAGTGCAGTTAGTGAGCAGAGACTCAGCTGAAAAGTAAAATCACTGAACAGAATTGGTTTGGTTCTAACTCAAACCAGGACAACATATTAAGTCACATCTTGCCAATACAAAAAATTTCAATAGCAACAAGGAACATTTGTTGATACAGTGTGCATACCCTGGCAGGATTCTGCCCCAGGCACAGTGGCAGGCCTTGTTCTGGTGCAGCTGGAACTGCTGTGCCCTTCTGAAGAGAGAACTTGGTCCTGTATCTTTGCACCGTTTTATACAATTTCCACATATGAGATTAGTTTCAAGGCTTCTCCTGCTATCCTGATTCAGTGATGCAGGAAGACCATTCAGGTGGCTGCCATGAGCATGAGAACTGGTAGAATTTCCTCTGAGCAATGTCATTCACCCATCTACTGTACAGCGTGGTCTTAACATCTGGAGTTACAGGAGGATGAAAAAAACAGCAAGGGAATCGAGGGTTCTCAAAAACCTAGGGGAGATGCCCAGTATGGCTGACACGTTTTCCATTTTCACATTTCCATTTTCAATTTAGAAACTCAAGTAGCTTAATGAAAATGCAAGTGTTTGATTGCATGCATGGAAATTATTTTTAAGTGGTTTTGGAGCTAACATGTAGATGCAGGAAAAGTACAAACTCTGTCTTGTCTTTTGCTCAGCATGTCATTACTGACAAAATCCTTTTCTCCTCTCCTCTTCTGACCTCATTTGAAATCTTCTTGAGCTTCCACCTGTAAAAAAAAAAATAAATCAGATAGCAAATGAGGAACTAAGTTGCAGTCAGGGAGAGCATCTGAGCATTTAGCTGTTACTTACACTTGGCTTGGGATATCTTACAGCTGATCCATAGAAATATCCACTAGATGTCATGAATATATTTTTAGAAATGGAGATATTTTTATTGGTAGAATTATACTAACTTTGGAAATGAGATGCTATTTTGAACCTGAAAGACATTATCTTCCACTTTAAAAGTTTCGAAAAGAAACAGGGAATTGGAATTCTATTAAAAATGATATTTCTATCTAGAAATGTATTTTGGCTAAAAGTTTAACAAGTTTGGCATTTAAAAATAAAAATACTAAAATTATCCACACAGGGTAGAATATCAATGATTTTGCCATCTGCCTTACATAGCAGGTTTTCTTACTAAAAAGAGAAGCAGCGAGAAAACCCCTTCTCCCCAGAGATTTCTGCTTATTTAACCCAATGCTTTGTCAAACACTGTCAGCTAAGGATAATTGCAGAGCAGCAGGTTTCTTTCATGAGCTCAACATCCACATTACATACTTGTCTTTTCCAGATCTGCTCTGTGGTACCTGGAGTATCAGCACAAGTAAATCTTGCTTCAGAATTACAATGTAGTATTTTTCATTAAAGTCAGAGAACTGCTGTGGCATAAAACCAAACCAAAACAACCCAAGGAAACAAACTGCACACACACCAAAACAAAGAGCTTGTTTATTGAGAAAAGTGGAATTTTGTGTTGGAATATTTTCAAAAGGATAGTGACTGATTTAGTTTTTCATAAGGCAAGTAAACGTTTGAGGTAAAAATTCTTTTAAGGCAGAATTCCCTTCTTGTCACACCTATGCCACCTGCTTTACCTGTATTTATACACATATGCCATATTTATATATTTTTCCGTATTTTTCTCTTATTATTACCACCAGCCAGGGGCAGGAGAAGGAAAGTGCAGATGGTGAAATAAATTGGAGTGGAGGATGGAAATTCTGCCTTTTCATAGGAAAGCTGTCAGATGGATTAATAGCTGGGCTGAGCCAAATAGCTCCATTATCAGATCAGATAGAGACCTCTCCCCTCTCTTACTAAAATAAATGAGAAAGGGGGCTCTGATATGGATTTTGTGAAAGATGAACCCCGTGGGAGTAAATTAAAGACAGGATAATAGAGTTCCTTACTACACATGTGTAACCTACTCCTCCGATAAATTGGGATGAATGTAATCTTATATATGCCAGTGACATCCAGGTCTTTCAAAAATCTAGATATATCTGCATCTATCGATACAGATGTGTTTTATTTTCTTACATGACTAGGAGGGAACCTACAGAGCATATAAATGAAATGGAAAATCACTGCAGCAGCAGGTATCCATAGCCACAAAGAAAGCTCCATTATCTTCCACTCAACCAAAAATAATACCTTTGTTCAGAAAATGTGTGTGGGGGAGAAAAGTGCAATACCCTCTCTCAACCTAGAAAAACGAACATAGGAAAGCAAGCAAAGCAATGCAGAGAATAAGTTTAGTGTCCTGTCCTGGGCCAATGTCCACACACCAGGGGAGCAGCTGAGAGCGTGCTTGTCCTGAACCCACACTGGGGAGTAGCGTTTTGGAAGGAAATCCAACTCTCCATGCTCATGATGGTCACTCAGGCTCTGAAGTGACATGAGGAATGACCCGAGTGTGACCACAGGTGTCCTGTGTAAAGGGCTACTGAACGTCATAATGCACCATTTAGGTCCTTTTTGAAGCAGCTGCATTGCACAGGCCACATTACTGCAGTTTGCCTGTGGCCAAGTGAATCAAACTCCTCACTGGTCCCATGTTGATTGGACAATATGGAGGGAGGGATGCTGCTAATCTGTACTTACCTCACAAGGATGTGTTGGAAAATTAATAAAACAAAGTAAAAGGGGAGGTCAGGGAAACTAACTGACAAGATGAACAAGACAAATGATAAAGAGGGCTGGAAAAACTGACTTTCTGCATGTGAAAAGGCTGCAAATGAGATAGGGATGCTCAAAGCGGTGATTGCAAGGTGACTTGACAATGTTCTGCAAATATTTGAGGGAATAAACAGCACTGGGAAAGATAAATTAGTACCACAAGATTTATCATAGAGAGCAGGAAAATGATCTGCCAAAAAAACTTTTTGAAAGACATAATAGGCAGTGAAAGGAGCCTTCCAGTGGCAAGAGGAGATGTAGTATTGGGTGAAATTTTAAAAATGAAATTGGAAATCAATAACACAGCGGTCCTGCTTTGGGTGAAAGGATGAATGTGTGATGTACTACTGCAGGCATCTTCTGGGTGTAGATTCTCCTATACACCATTACTTCACACATGGGTTTGTACCTCAGGGATGTGGTGTTTGGGGAAAGGATAATAAGAAAAGCAAGTTGCACATGAAGCAGAAACCTTTGACAGCATGAGAATTGAGTGGATAATCATGCTCAGCCTTGCTCAGAAGCCCAGAATAACAAGTTGCAGTTGTCTCTGGAGGGGCTTTGTCCTTTATTTGCAGCCAGTGGAGCACTGTGGCTCACGCTGAGGTTTGCCCCATGGTACTGGGCCCACTGTCCTCCCTAGGGCCTTGGCTGGAGGGTGCTGTGGCTCCCTTCACCTGGTATGTCTTGCTTTTCTTCCCAGGAAATCAGGTATGGGCATGGGAGACAGAGGCCACTTTGTGCCTGGGGCTCAGCTCCCACCAAGGTGGGTTTCAGCCAAGGTGCTCCCGTGGTGCAGGAGTTCAGACTCATCTTTGGGTTTCAGTGGACACTCCAGCCCATATCAGGCTGCTCTCAGTCCCAAGGCTTTATTTTGTGGCCGCTTAGTTTCTTTAAAAATCTTTGGTGAGCAACCTTATTGAAGACTTCAGAAATTGTAGATGTATAAAATCACTGGAATTTCCTCATGGGCACTGGCTCTTCAAAACCAAACTGTGACATGTCTGTGTCTTTAGTAAATCTGTATTGACTCCCCTTACTACATTTATTTGTATCTCCAAATTTTGTTATTTATTACAGCTTCTAACAACTTATACTATTGTATACAACTGTAGTTGTCTTTACCCTTCCTTATCTCAGCGGATCTGTAGGGGATTGTTCTCAGCAGTATTGGCTTTAAACCAGGATCTCTGTCAGATTAATGGGTGACGAGCAACCCACAGAGGCAGAAGTTTTCTCTCTGGAGCTCTGTGATTTCTGCCTTCTCTGCCCAGTGGTGCTCCTGGCTGGTGGGGAAACCGGCACTTTGTTTCTGCTTGCCAGGTGGAACAGCAGGTGAATGCATATCTGAGCATCTCTGCTGGGTGGAATTAAACTCCTTCTTTTTCAGAAGTACATGGCTTGTCACAGGAGTATTATTTGTATTAAGATTTTTTTTTTTTTTTCTTTCATCCACACTTGTGTGTTTTTCTGTTCTTTATCTTTCCTGGATATGCCGTATGTCACCCCTTTCAACATGATATATCTTCCTTTTTCTTCTATTGAAACTCTCTTTAAGACAGTTTCAGAACTCATCTCCTATTTCTCTTTCTTGTCTCCAGAAACCTGGTGGTGCAAAACCCATTTTGCAGGGAGAGCTGTGAAGGGAGGGATCTGCTTAGCTTTAATGAGGTGTCTCTTGTATAGTCCACACTTATCATGGCTACTTTGGCTTGCATTCTTGTCCATTGTTCCTGCATCATAGTAACAATGCAGAGATCTCATTGAAGACATAAAAACCTGGTGCTTGTCTTTACTGTATCATCTCTTTCCAAGCAAATGTTGCATAGTCCAAAGTGTCTTCTCTCTATTTTGACCCGCTGTCCATACTTCAACAGAAATTAGTTATGTGGCCTTGCTAAGAAATGCTGAGCGGAATTCTCTCTTCAAATACAGAATGATTTTCTCATCATCCTTCCCTACCTTTATTCCCGTTTGAAAGTGAGAGTTGATAGATGGATGTGAGTCTGTCACAGCGTGTTACAAACTTCCACCAGAATGCTCTAGAAATAATTTCATATAGTAGGAGTATTGCCACTTTTCAGCCGATCTGTATTTGAACCTCCTGACCCCTGCTAACTGCAATGTTGCCCTTCTCTTGCTTGTTTGCAGAAGAATGCTTGAAACAAGGTGAAGTGTTATAATCTGTTCTAAAAAACCTCTCCGAGAGGACTGGAATTGCAGATGCTGATTTGCCTTTACATGTAGAGAAGGAAAGCAGAATAGGTTAATGTGCTTCCTGGTAATAGTTTTGAATCTCAACAGGTTCAACTTGTCCTTCCTCCTTCAAAGGAATTAACTGTATATAAATTTTATTCTGTGTGTTATATACCTTTTGACTGTTTTAAGATCTTTTTCTGGTGATACCGAAGTTTTTTATAAAACATGAAATTATTTACGTGACCAGACTACCCAAGATCCTTTTTCATATAGCCCAGTGTGACTAAAGAAAATATGTGAGACCTGAAATATATCTAAGTGATCTCCAAAATTATATTATCCATGCTACTTGAAACTTACTTAATTTTTTTTAAAAAGTGATGTGATTTTGCTCCATTTTTTTATCTGTGAAAGTGACCTGCATAAAAATGAGATGCATTTTAATGCTTAATTCTTTATTATATGGTTTTGGAGAGCCAAATTATTTCCTGTTTCCCATCCAGAGGTTTGATCCAAATATTAGAGTCTGTCCCTCTTCCATTATCTTGCTTTTCAACTTCAACCTTTCAGAACATTAAAAAAAAAAAAATTGTTTGCTCCTCTGCGATAATGTAGAAGGAAATGAAAGGGCGAAATGGGAGGAAAAGCTCGTGGGAAAGCAAAGCAGCGATCTTACACCCCTTGCTTCATCTCATATTTCTCTTTGCTCTGGCTACATGACCATTTTTTTTTTTTATTTTTTTTTTTCCAAACATCTTTCAGTTGTGTTCCCTCTAGGCCATCTTAGATACACACGTCTATTCTGCCTGCTTCCTACAAGAGAGGCACCGGCTCTTCCCCATGGATTGTATGTCAGTGTCACAAAGCATGTCCTCTTTGTTTGTTATCAAGATGGCCAGCACTAGCAGGCTGCTCAGAAATGCCAACTTTAATTACAAATTTTACTTTCAAGAAGAGTACACAGATTATGCCTGTGTATCTTAAAAGCGCCTCTTGCCTTTTGAACTCTGACTGTTATGCTTCGAAAAATAGTAAAGCTTCTGCTCTCATGATTACCAGTCCTTGCTTTCACCCTGTCCTGGGAGGAACCCAAACAGAAACAAATAACAACAGACAATCTTGCATGCCTTGAGCTGGCTGGCAGTAGGAAATAATGCAATGTCCAATTAAAAAAAAAAACAAAAAACAAACCCAACAAAAAACCAAACCACTGGGAATATGCTGCTTAATTTATTTTCTCCAAAGAAAACTGACTCTTTGGTTCTTGAAGTTAACTGTTACGGAGGGTATCTCAGAAGCACTCCAGTTCCAGTTGTAGAACAAGTATTACAAAATGCCTCAGCCTGTCATAGTTTTAAACTTGCGTGACCCACAGCTAAAGACTCATCACTATGCACAGTAATGTGAAAGCAACTGGCTACTAATTTCTTTCTGGATGATGAACTACCTTGTACGTAATCTTGCTTGATAAATGGGAATATAATAGATATACATATTAGTCACCATTTTGGCAGAGTGAAGTAGATGAAAATATAATGATGTTTACTCTGTAGACCCGTAACACTGTTATACCAATATAAAGCAAATCTGAGAACTAGATCACAGAAAAATGTATTTCCTGAGATGTGCATCTATTGTAGCATATTAAAATAGTTCATATGTACTTAATACAATGTGGGTCCAGGCATTTGATGATGAGGTACTTTAGATTTAACAAGCTTGACAGCAATATTGACTTAAGACTCTTATTATTTTGGGCCAATTTTACTGCAGTATTTAACTCGGATTGTTGAATCTTTGTATGTAATACTTGAGAAAAATGACTAGAAATTGATCTGCTTACTCAGAGTTTATTCTTTAGAGACTTATACAAAGAGGCTTTGCACATGGTGAGCTGACCGAAGAGTTCAAGGTCAGCCCAAGAGCTTGGCAGGGCTGTGTTCTGTCACCCATGTTATTCAATTATCTTGCTGACTGGATGTGAAGACGAGCTTTTGGTGATCACAAAGGAGAAAGCAAAGTTAGGGGGTTTTATTAGATAGTATGTTGACAGTTTTTAGACTTTGCTTCTGACCTTGGGTGTTATCAAACAGAATATTTACAGAAAACAGTGCTTTAAAGGGGAAATATGAGTTATCCTGAAATATGGCACTAAGGGTTCTGTGGTCAGTGACCAAGAGAATTCTCTTCATGCCTTCAAAAGTGTGGGAGTAAGGAATGCTGGCAATCATGTCAATCAAGTGGCTTTCTTTCAAAGTAACTATACTTAATTTATTGCAATTTTGTTAGGTTCTTACCAGATCACTGCTGGTGTAATTCCACTAATTTTCTATAACTTCACAGAGGAATACTTAGGAGATATTAAATAAAGCTGAAGAAGGTGGTTTGCATCTACCTGAGCTGCCTACAGACACTATTTTTAGCCTTGGAAGGTGATGGCTGCCCTCCAGCTCTGGGAAAAATAGAGATAAGTTGATTAATTCAAACATTTATGCACATATTTACACTTTTCTCTGTATCTCAAGCTGGTCAGTCAAAAGAAAGTTAGTTGTTTGTCGTTGGTGGTTTTTCTTTTTCAAAGAGCCACAGACCTAATTTTGCTGTGCATTCATTCATTGACTCAAAGTTGCAAGAAGAGAGTAATGTAAAAAGTATACGTTTATTGCACTGCTGATTGGTAGGGGTACAGTCAAGTAAGGTGCCATTCTTGTTGAACCATTCATTTTTTGTGTCATAACTGTTGTTAAATTAATGAGATCAAAAGAAAAAAAAAATGGATTGTTATGTGTTGATTTTCTTTATAGGTCTCCTAGTAACAGATCTAAGTTGAGATCTATAAAGTTTTTGAATGACCTTATGTCATTTATTTAAAATAAGGTTCCTTCCCTTCCTTGCTTTTTTGGAAACAATTTAGTTTTCTGGTTAAGACTTTGAGACAAGGAAACTACTTCTAGAAGAAACCAACTTCCCACTTTATACATATTTTATTACAGAATATTGACATCATGTGAAAATGGTGGTGATTAATCCTAAAATACTCTAGAGTAAGTCACTGAATAGTTAGTGCCAGGGAAATTATTTTTAGCTTTGAAACGCTATACTTACCCTGGATTGGGAAACAGGGGGAAGTACTATGTGAGATTCATGTAATATTGAAGCTTCTGTTAAAGCTAGATATTATTTTCTCATCCACCACAGCTATTTTGAAACTCGGAGTTGTCTTTTAGTCTTAAGATCTCCTCTGGCACTGACCAAGTCCTCTTCCCTCACTGCAGTCGTGCTTTTGATTAGCACCATAGGGGCAGGATTTGGGTGACCAAACACAGACATCAGCATCTGACTTAAGAGTCACCAGAGAGAAATAAGCAGACCCAGGGCATGAGTCCTCTCTCCTAAAGTATCTGAAAGTCAGATGAATTCTGTTCTAAAGCATCTCTTTCCTTCTACTAACTCCCAGGGATTTTCTATCATTAGCACAGATTTAGATATAAATACAACAGTCAACTGAACCTCGTGAGCTGACTCTTGGTCACTGTGTCTGAAGCAATGTCTAGCATGATCATTAGGAGGTTTCTTAGGCTGGCTATGTGAAAAAGAAATATGTGAAAAACATTTAAAGATCAAAGTGGAAAAAAAAAATTTAATGAAACAAATGATAGTTTCCTGTTTTGATTTGGATTTCCTACATAAGCTTGGTACTTTTGGTTGAAACACTTTTAGGATATTGATGCTAACACTGATCTTTGAAATATGAGAGTCAATGGATCAGGGCAGCAGTCACCCTTTTCCAAAAACCAAAATTAGCTGCCCTTACTATAGGTTAAGGAATATGCTCCAACAAAAAAAAAAAAAAAAAGGGAAAGGGCCACATAGGGTGCTCAGGATATCTCCTAGCTTATTTGCTGACTAAAAAATGACTGTAGCAGAAATTGATATTGCTCTATCTAATAAATCCTTCACTACCTCTGTGGTTACATATATTGTGTACCCAGTTTTCTCCTCCTAGTTGAACTTCTCCTGGAATTAAGATTAAAAATTAACTCAGTATGGGTCTGTCTGCAGCCCCCTCTTTGCTTAGTTTCAGGCAGAATGGCTGAAATAATAATTTTCAGTAGTAGAGTTACCACAGTGAGGTGGAATTATAAAAAAAGAAGAAAAGCCAATGCAGTATTCTCAATGCACTGAAGGTAGATTGTGAACCTGAGAATCAAACACGTCTACAGAAAGTTGAATTGGGTGAATGGTGGACTGAGTGAAAATATGTATAGTCTTATTTTAGCTAGTCCTAATTTACTCAGGAGTGCCAGAAGCTGCTAGACTGCAGCTACAGGGGTAATACTTGAATATACGTGGCACAGCCAACATAGACAGACATAGGGCCTTTCTCATTTATGCTACTCTGCCACAAGCCTGCAGCCAGCCTAGAGGCAGATCCAACTGAAGAGAAGTACTCCCTCTTGCAGCTCAGCCAGTCTTTAAATCTTTATGGGAACTGGGGAGCAGTTAGAACCAGTGGGGAAAATGGTAGGAATAGTAATAGGAAAAATAATAATTAATCTGTACTAAATGAAGATAAATGGCACCTTTAGACATTTTATAGCTTTGTGGCAGTGAAGAATAGTGACTTGTCTGTGTACACCTAGCATGTGACTTTTGAATTCAAGAGAATAAAAGAGCAGCAGCCAAAAGGCGTGGAGTTATCCTTGCTCCAGCTTGTATTAGAATAAATGGAAGAAATTATGACCATGACCAGGTATATTAAAAGGTTTCTTTGTGCTGCTTAGTAGAAAAGGGAGCATGCTGGTGTGCAGTGGTGCCTGTAGGACATGGGTGGAGAGGGTTGTTCCGAACAACTCTCGTGGCTGGAGCAGAGCATTTCAGAAGAAGCCTCTCAGGGCTTTCTCCTTGTAAAGTTAAATGTGCACAGTTTTTTCGGTTAAGGAATTTAGCTTTTGTCCCTTGAATGCCATTCAGCCTGCTGCTTTACAGTGTATTTCCCAGAGCACAGAGCATGTTGTAGCACTGGCTGGGAATTGCCTAGGGTGTAGTTCTGACAGGCAGCATTTGTCTTTGTTGTAGAATCATAGAAGGGTTTGGATTGGAAAGGACCTTAAAGATCATCTAGCTCCAACCCCCCTGCCATGGGCAGGGACACCTCCTGTTAGACCAGGTTGCTCAAAGCGCCATCCAACCTGGCCTTGAACACATCCAGTGATGGAGCATCCACGACTTTGCCAGGGAGAATTTTGAGGGCTTTACTGCAGAGGCACCTGCCCCTCCACAGTGGGCCACCTTGGCCAGCCTTCCCTAGTCTTGCTTCTCCAAGCCTTGCTGCACTGGAGGCAATGGTGCCTCTGCAGGTGACCCATGTGGCCCTGGCCTGGCCCAGGTGAGACTCCTCAAAATCATCCGGGAAGCTATAACTGTCCCTGCTGCAGACACATGTTTATGAGTGTCATAGTCATCACCACCCTTAAGGAGAAAATCCTTTTATTTTAAACCCTAACACGAGAAATTTGCCCCCTCAGAGGCAAACTTTCTGATCCTGAAACTTGTGGCAAACTGCTGCTGTTGTTTGGAAGTGACCATGCCAGCCTAAATATCACTTAAAATTTCTGGAAGTTGGAAATGCTACTAGTTACCAGTCTAGAATCAACTTTCTGATACCCTGAAACTTCAAAGTAGAAAGAGAAGACTGATACTTCCTTTCAGTCCAAACCTCCATTTTTTCTCAGAATTTATATTTCTGGTATTTGAAATGATTGTGTTGCTATAATAGGCTAAACAACATTAGACTAGAAGGTGTTTCACATCCTGCAAGTGTATAGTTATACATTGCAAAGCAATATGCAGTAGGAATGACACAGATGCATTACCAGAACTTTTCATGGAAGTTTGGGTCCATTAAATTAAAAAGCAACACGAATACAAAAAAATAAACCCCTCCAAACACCTCTGTAAGAGAAAAGTGTCTAGGAAAAATTTAAAAAGAAAATATTTAAAAAATAAAAGTAGACCACTGGAGAGATTTATTTTAGGTTCCAGTTGTATTGTTAAGATATAGCATAAGAGTTCATATGGGCCTGATCCAGGGACTGTACTACAGAATATCACGCTGAGCAGCATAAAAGATTTCACATCTATCTCTTCTTTCCTAGGAAAAGGGGGGGAAGCCATGCAGATGGCTTCTCTGAAGCATCCTACTCCAATTACAAGAGCAATTCGGAATAATTTGTTTCTCCCTGCGTTGGATTGCTTCTGAACAGGCACAGTGCTCAGCAAACTATTTTTAATTCCCTCTACATAAGAGAGATACTTTTACACCTATATAACAAATGAGATCATTCCATGATGTTTTTGTTCATTATTCATAACAGGCCACTGAGGGTAAGTTCACAAGCAAAGGCACTTCTTACAGTGCTACCACCTCTGTGACTTGAAATATTCTCACACTGTGGCTCTTCTAGTGTGACGTTTTTTGGCAATCAGAAAGCTGCAAAGTATCCAAGCCCCAGATTCTGATTTCACCTCATCTACTTCCGACTGTGGCTCATGCTGGGAGTGAGTCCCTCCTAATGAAGTGCTTGTCTTCACCCCAGTGATTCTAATGGCTGCAGCTCCACCGTGTTATTCCTTCGAAGCCTGGGATTTGTAATTTGGCCCTTTTGTGTGTCACTCTTTTTAAATCTTCCTTTCACACAATGAGGACAGATGAGGTGGCATTTTCTCTTTGCCAGTATGTAGGCTCAGGGACAAGTATTCTCATTTTCAGAAGGCCTTCTCCCATCGCCACTTGCTGCCCATCAGGCATCTCCGGGGGTGGCCAAGCGTTGGCTGAGCAGGAAGCAGAGCTGTCTGCTCTTTGCATCGCGCATCTCCACTGGGTCAGGCTGTGGCAGGAGGGCAGAGTGGAGTAAATGGAGCCAACTTTGCTTCTGATTATGCTGTGTTGACTTGGTGGGTGTCAGATAACATATGGCAGTCTGGTACCTTTTTAGAGCACAGAATTACTGTTAAATCCCTATACAGATAATGTAAGATTTTGACAATCAAGCCCAATTATTTTCTTTCTGTAACATTCACCACCAATACCTTTGTCACCTGTTACAATCTCTTTAATTAGTCTAGTACTGGGGCCACTCTGCACCAGATTTGCTGGTCTGCTTTTTTCTGGAGTGCAAAAGAGAATTGGATCGCTCTGACAGACTGAGATCTGCTTCTCAGATTCTTTGTCTTCTTTATAGCTCCCATAGCTTTATAGCTCCCATCTAACAAGAACAGGGCTTGTTCTAACTTGTATCCACTGATCGCAGCTTTTCAAGGGCTTCCAGCCTGGGATAAGTAGTGGACTTATACCCTCCTGGTGCATCCTCTATGCTTGAGTGTCAGAGAAGGCAGCTTCACACTGCTGTGAACCTGCTTGAAACTCCTCTCTATGATATGGTTATATCCAGCAGAACAGTTTGCTAGAGTTTGCTCAATAGTATAAAAGGAGCAGAGTGTGACAGTGAATTTGTCGATGTTTCTGAAGTTTTATTCTGGTTGCCAGCTTCATCTCATGCTCAGTTGCTTAGTAAGTTCATTTGTATTTTAGCTCTGCAAGACTGCTAACCTCATGGAACAAGTGAGGGAAAAGGAGCAAGGCAAAGTCATCTTCCTATTGCTGCCAGTGTGGAAGTGGTTCCAGTTGCACTTGTGAAAATGCTCTAATCTACTGATGTTTATTTTCTTTACCTTATTTCTGGCTGCTTATCATAGACATCAAAGGTGGAAAAGCTCTGCTGAATCAAACACTGACTTTGTATGCTTGCCAAGGAAAGATTTCTCCCAGAAGTCACCTTTTAATGATAATTAATCTTTAAATGACTTGTTTAAAAAAAAAAAAAAGCTTCTGCCATTTTTGCTGCAAAACTAATACACAACTATGAATAACATTGTCCTTGACACTCTTCCTTCTAAAATGAAGTGTGACAATTTATCACTGCCTGTATTTCTGATCTCTTCACCAGTTTTCAATCCAGAAAGTAGTATCAGTACATCATCTTTTACTGTTTTATACTTTCTGGGACATTTGACTCAAACCTAAACACTTTGATCCAGCGTGTTCTCACTAATTTTTGTCATTGCAGTATCCCAGTCACTCAGGATAGCGTGCTCTATTTGCCGAAGTTGCTTTTGCTGGTGATAGCATTGCTTGTAAGGAAGAAGTCATGGCCTAGCATGAGCAGTGTCTCCAGCAACAGAACATCTTTCCTGACTGCTGCAGTGATAGATGTTTGTATTGCGAACTGTGACAAAGAGAGGGTCTACCGTGACAGGCTGTTGTACCTCTAAGAGGAAACCTGGCCTGTCTGGCCAGGACAACTAGAGAACATGCTGAAAAAAGTATGATTTAGAAGGCATTTCTACACGCTGAATTATCTTGAAGTCTGGAATAATAGAATCAGGAAGAAACAGAGTAAAACCAAGCAACAGCCCCTTTAAAGAAAGGAGTCTCTCTGGGCTGCCTGTACAGTACAGCCCTTAAAAAGCAAGAATGATGCCTTAGCCTGCGTTGGTACAAGTGTTGCCAGTGGAGATAGCGAGGTGATGCTGTCACTGTACAAAGCAGTCACAAGACATCATCTGGGATCCTGTCTGCAACTCAGATCCCCTGTGTGCAAAAAAGAGGAGTTGGAACTAATACAGAGGCAGTCCCTGCCACTGCATTGACAGCCCTGATGAGAAAAGATTAGAAGGGCTTTGTCTGTTCACTGGAGCCTAATGAAAGGTGAGAGACAATATGGAAACTGTCTATAAATAACATCAGGAAAGACAAGAGCTGTGTGGGTAAAAGGAGTGTTTTGGCACAAAAGCCAAGAGCAGCTGTAGTGGCAATGAATAAACATAGGCTATAACAGAGAGACAAATTCTGATCCTTAAAGGATGGAAGTCTGGCATGGTAGAGACATAACTTTCGAGGAGAAATATACAGGTTAATGGGAGAGTTTATTTGGCAGGTTGTCTGCAATAGCAAGGGAACCAGGCTAGATAGTCTAATCTTCTGTCACCATCCTGGACTTGCTATGAATTTGATCCCACCAGTCAAGCCAGTCCTCCCTCTCTTTTTAGCTGCTTCTCCTTTCTCACCCTCAGGGGTCTCTGCTATACCTATGCAGGGACGCATATTCTCCTACAGCCAGTGGCATCTGTGGGATGGGAAGATGTGCCTTTGCAATATCTCTTTTGCTGTGACAGCATCGGACCCAATTCTGAATGTTCAAAATATTTTGGCTTCTTCCTGAGTTCTTCTGAGAAAAGAAGTTGGATCCCTTAGGCTGGCTTTTCCAGTGAGATCTTCCTTTACTTCCAATATAGAGAAGCCCTTTTAGCACCAGTGATTCTTAGCGTGTCTCCCATATTGCTTCTGTGCTAATCTTAGTGTCTAGTGGTATACACTGATAATTTACTAGGTAAGAAAAGGAACTTACTGGCATAGTAATGCGAATATTAAGACGAGGCAATGGATGCAAGCTAGAGCACAGGAAGTTCCACCTCAACATGAGGAGGAACTTCTTTCCTGCGAGGGTTACAGAGCACTGGAACGGGCTCCCCAGAGAGGTTGTGGAGTCTCCTTCTCTGGAGACTTTCAAGACCCATCTGGATGTGTTCCTGTGTAACCTGCCCTAGATTCTATGGCCCTGCTCTGGCAGGGGGGGTTGGACTTGATGATCTCCAGAGGTCCCTTCCAGCCCCTAACATTCTTTGATTCTGTGAATATAAAATGGAATTTATTTAATTGACTTTAGTTATTTGACTATGCATGTAAATCTCTCTGCTCTCCCTTCCCTTCCCTTCCCTTCCCTTTGGTATCCCACTTATTTTAGTTGTGATACTTTGCTTATAGTTAAGGCATGGGCCCTTAATTCTAGATGCTTCTCCGAAATGTTTTAGCTTGTAGCTAAAAGGTCCATGCCTCCAATGCTCAGTGCATCCAAAGAAAAACTTCAGTCCAGAGGAAATCTGTTTCTTTATTGACCTACGCAGCAAGCTTCAGAGATCCTATTTTAGCTGAGGTAGCTAAGTGCTTAGAGGGGTGAATCTGGATTGAAGTGTGGTCTCTCATGTTTTCTAATACTAACCCCTCTTTTATTTCCTATAGCATCCATGCTACTTTTCATCTCCAGGCCTTTTCATACTTTGCTTGTAGCTGTATTAAAACTTATTTAGGGTTAAGGAGTTATTCCTGTCATTATGGTGTCTGTTTTTTCTTCTCCACTCTTCATTAGGATGAAAGCACCAGGAAAAGTCTCTTTCATTTGTGTATATTATCCCAGTGTGACACACCTGTCTCTTCACAGGCATGTGATTTCTTCTCATATAGCTTTAACCTATGGATACCAGTAGTGGGATTGTTTCCAAATAGGTTTTCTTGTTCCTATTATTATTAGTGATCATTAATTATGGCAGTTAAATAGTACCATGTTACCCATATGTTTTTGCTTTAATTGGGAATATTTTTGGCAAACAGCTGAAGTAAGGTGTAGATACAGTTACAGCTATTTAAACTTTATAAAATCGACTGCAGAGCCTGCTAATGAAATATGAATGCAATGGGAGTCTAGTGTCTGCTTTCTTCTCAGACTGAGAAGTAGCTTATATCTGCACAAGGAGTTCACCTGCTGCAATTCTGGTTTATCTTCACAATCTGTTTGTTACTACTTTTGATTTGGTGATTGTTTAATTGCAGATATTTAACTGAGATGTTTGTTACCAAAATGGGGCACATGAAGCATTGGAGCATGAATTCAAACAGATAGGAAGCGAGAGGAAGATCAGTGCTGCTTTCCCAAACTCAATTTTACTGCATGCTTACTTAAATATTTGGAAATCTGTCAGCCTTGCTTACTTTCTCTCCAGGGTTAAGGGCCACAAGATGTCAGTGTAGCACCGAACATGAAGGAGTGGCCAGCAGCTTTTCTGCAACCACTTAAACTGTCACGTTGGTAAAAGCCTGTTGACTCCAACTGCAAAGCGAAGCACAGTGGTCATGAAATGGTCCGTGTGATGAGTAGTCACTGCTGAGTCTGGAGCGTGGGGAAGCAGCATGGGAAGGCAGGCAGGAGCATGCACTTAGAATGGACTGCGTGTGGAGGTAAAAGGCTGTGTGCTTGCAGAGAATTGGGCAGCACAGCTCCATTTTCCAGTAAAGCACACGTGTCTAGGCTTGCCCAGCCCTGTCAGTTCCCTCTCAACCTGTTGATAGTTACTCACTGGCAGTTAAAAAGAGGAGTGTGTTTTATTTTGCAGGTCCTACACTTATTATTGTGTATCCTAACACTAAACAGCAATAATTATTGATACTGTGGGGGAAAAAATGTTGAATACTGGTGAAAAAAAAGCAAGTGATAGAAATTCAGTTCTTTGCTTTGTCTTTTGTGTGACTGCTAAAGAAAACCCAAATCATGAATTCTGAGGCTGCTAATAGCTAGGGAGACATCTCCAAGAACTCAGGTTTGTTGCTAATTTTTTTTGCAGTTTTCTGTCTCCTTGAGTAACTATAATATGAAGAGTCTGATACTGAATAACCAAATATTTATTTGAAAAATATGTCTTAGCACTCTGGAACTGTGCTGCTCCAGGAGTGACTGGTTCTGCATGCAAAGGAAACACTTGCTGTTTGCTTGTAGGTATATCTCCAAGTGTGATAACAAGGAACTCAGAGAAAATGGAATAGTCCAGAGATGTTTGGGTCTTATTCTATAAATTAAGTCAGCTGGTACACATCAGTCCATTCACTCACTCATGTATTTATCCTCTTCTGTCTGCTCTTGCCTCAGAGGTGACTCTCTCTTTTGGATTTGGCTGAGTTTTCCTTACACGCTGTAACTCGGTAACTTTGGCAGCTACATAGTGAGGGGTCAATCCATGCTCTCTCCCTCCAGTTCAGATTTATGCAGATGTGGTACGGGCGATTACAGAAAAGAGTGAAATTGCAAATCATGAACTCATTGTCAGGTATCAGATTTAAAAAAATAATTAGAAGAAACCAGATCTTTTCTTATCTCTCAGATTACTAATTTTGGAATGTATTTTATTAAGGACAATGAAGCACGGTGCTAATCTCCTTGGGAAAGTCTGCATTAATACAAAGCTGTTAGCACAGTTGTGACCTGGAGCTAAGGCTGGGTCTGAGTGCCACTCTGAGACTCAGATATCTGCGTTTGTGATCTACTTGGCACACATGCTTCCAAAATGCTCCCCATCTCTCTTATGGACTGAAGCTAAATCCAGCGCTACAGATTTGAACAACTGAGTGCTTAAAAAGCAGAGTTTGGCCACCATTTTCAGTTTGTGCCTCTTTAAATCAGGATTTTTTAAAAATTACCTCTTTCCAGGCTGTTGTCCATGAAGACAGGGTATGACAGTCACTGGGAACTGGGAAGTCGGAACAATAGCTGGGAAATGAAGACCCCAGTAGGAACTGCTAGCCCATAGTGCCAGGGCAGAGACAGAGCTTATCTGTAATAAGTAGACATAATGACATGTCCAGTGTCACAACATTTCTTTAATTCACATTTTCTCCCCAAATTAGACCTCTGTTTAAACAAGTCTCCTAGTGTTGTGGTTTTTGAAATAGCATGGAAAATCTGAACTGAGGGTAACAGAGGCCACTGTGTTTCTGTGCCTTTAAGCAAAGTTTGAAGGAGTACTTCATGCAGAGGTACTAGTTTCATCCAAGGCAAAGTAAACCCAGGAAGCTGAAAGGACATAAATGATTTCTGAACATCACTACAATTTTATTTTGGTGGTATCTTACATAAGTGGAGTTTCATTTTGTTGATGAAAATTGGAAAAAAAATCAAAATGGATAGTAGTGATGCATTTATTGGCCTAAGACCAAACTTGTTTGAGCAGTTCTATCTATGGGACCATGCAAGCCAGCAGTTACTGAACGATGCAGGGTAAGTGCCTACCTCTCTGCTTTGGTAATTTGTAAAAAACTCTGGTTCCGTGACAAACTGATGGCATGATAAAACTTGTTTTACTGCTCTATTACTTGCTCCTTTTTTCTGTTAGGTCTGTGTTATAATAGGATATAGCCATCAGCATAACCAGGGAATTTTGTTTTGAAGGCTAAAACCTAATCAGGCATTAACTAAACACTTACCATTGCAAGTGACAGCAACATTTGATCCTATTTCTGCCAAAATCAATACATGAAAACTCACAAAGATAATACATTAAATGAACTAGGGGACTCATAATTTCTCCTCTTCTCTTTCTCTCATTTTATGAACATAAAATGTTCCTCTTTACATTATGGGCTTTTAGAGCACATAGGTATGTTTGGATTTTTTTGTAGTGAGAATACAAAGTGCTAAGCCTTTATAATGTAGGAGCTGTTACAATAAATGCATATGGATAGATATTGTGACTTTTATTACAGCTTGATAAAATATTACCAGCCTACTCAGCCAGAGTATCATGCTTTAGGTAGAGGAATTAAGTATAATTAGTTTGCTTCGTTATCTTCATTGTGATAGTGGAGATGAATGAATAGATTTTGCGCCTGAGCTGGCAAATATTCTTGACGATATTTTAAGGCTGTTTCTATTTGCATGTTGATTAAGGACAACCTAGTGTTGGAGAAGCATCATATGGCAACGTGAGCTGGGGGAAAAGGAAAGGAAAAGGAAAAAGAAATCAGCCAGCTTGGCTTGAGGTAGTGCTGTTCCTTTCAGTCTTGCCAGACAGGCATGCTATACTTCATTTAAAAGCTGCTCTTCAACTTCACTTAAATGCAGTAATTACGTATTGTTATCACCCCAAAGAGAAACACAAGAAATCTTCTAATCATATGGAAGATAAGAAAAAATTGATTACCTAAGAAGGCCTCATTGAGAATGCTAAACTGAAGTATGTGTCCTGTTCTTAGTCATTAGTATCCATCTATAAATCCAGGCATGAAAAACCGGGAAGTGCTAATGCACTCACGAGAACACATCCAAATTATATAAAGATAGCTTCATGCAATGCATTTATCTGACAGAGAGATGAATGGATCTCTGTTTCTCTTCCTTCTGTGTTAATGTACTTTGGTTCACTATGCTATCCAGCCACCTTTTGCTATGAATGGGTGTAATTACTTCATTGATGTTCTAATTACCATCAGGTTGTATTGTTGTTCAAGGGCAGATGATCACAAAAGACTGTGTATTTGGTGACAAACTTAAACTCATTCAGCTTCATGTTGGTCTCATACATATTCTACCTAGATGCACAAAATCTTTTGCATTTTTGGGAAAGCTCAGTTTGCAGGAAGGCTGGATTTCAGATTGAGTATTTGTCACATAGGCTTGCATCACTGCTTTATCCCTTCATTTTCCTGTTCTTCTTCAGCCCCATTTTCCCAGACACTCCAGAAACAGAAAACCCAAAATCTGCCTTGACTCCCCCCCACCCCCTCAGGCTGCAAGTCCTCAGGTAATGGAGTTGAAGACTCTAAAAGGTTGTCTTGGTCCTGAATGGGAGCAGTCTTCATTTTCTCAGTGGAACTTGGTTATAAAAATACACACAGGCTTCTGTCAAGGCTAGCTTTGCCATTCTGGACTACATATGATGTCAGCAGCTGCTTGTCCTTCCATATCTAAGCCTGGTTCTAAAGAAATGTAGCTGTGGGCTTCTGCCTGATTGGCACCACGTTTGTCCTGCCAGGTGATACAGTAGTTCTGAGATCAGTATTAATGAGTGTGGGAACAGGGCCATAGCTACATGATGCTATCAGAAGGTTGTGCTTCCCTTGACAATGGATGACAAATTACCCACATCGTGTAACCTCGCTGATTTACTTGCATGTATGCATATGTTTGTCTCCAGTAAAGATATATTTCAGGTTTGCAGTATTCTAGCACAACAGATAATGCAGGCATAATGCCATGCAGCCAAAGAGAACAGCCACTTCTCTTTTTTTTTGGCAATAGAATTTTGCAATATTAATGTACTTATTTATAAGCTGTTTAAAGTGGGACACTGAAAACTAATTCCTCTTGAAATATAAAGGTTAATAATGCCCAAAGAGAGATTATGAAAAAATGAAAGTACTGTGTTCAAGAGCTCTTCGCTGTAATTGCCCAGATAACCTAGGGCCAGATGATATCAACAATACCAACATCGTTCATGCCAGTGAACACCTACTTCAGTACATAGTCCCACTGAAACCAGCAGTGCTGCTGGGAGTGGTCAGCCTAAGGCTGTCAGAATTGCCTCCCAATAAAGATCTTAAGAAACTTTTAAATGTCATTAAAGGTCTGTTAATCTCAGAGTCACCTTTCCAACAGTGCCTATGGGAGATTTGTCTAAATAGAGCCCTTATAAACCTGACTTCAGGTACAGTTTATAAGTAAAATTGGATTAATAAAAGTATTTCTACTATGTAAATTGCTGATGACCATGCATCTGTACTTTTCATTTCTTATTCTACTAAGGTTAGGCCAAAACCATACAGATTTTTCAGGTTCTGTGGCAGATTTCAGATCACTCAAATTTGCCCAAGGTTAAAGACACTCTTGGGTAAATCAGTTTTAGGTTAATATTCAGGTCAATATCACAAAGAAGAGACTACAGAGATTGAGCTAAATTTCAGTGAGGGTTCCGGTTTGGGTTGATCTGAAACTTATTGAAACCGGGAGAAAGAGCTATAAGTTCTTGGGTACAATTGCAGTGGCCTATACGAACAGCTGTAGTCCAATCTATTACTTTCTACAGGTGTTCTGAGCAGAGGTGTGTCAGAGCATGTCTGTAGTTTAATGCAGAGAGAAGGGCTGAGAAATAAACTTAAAGTAAGTTGATATGAGGCTTACTCCACCTAGAAGTTTGCAGAAAACTGACAGAACGTTATTTAATAACCCACCTAGTCACTGACTTACTGTATTTACTTTAGCATTACATGAAGTGCTCTCCTCTCATTTTTAAAGGGAAGCTTCAAAGTTGTGAGACCTAAAATGACAGTAATGCTGTTCAGAAAAATTCTCAGTGGCATGAAGTTTCACACCAAATTCTACAAAGTGAATGAAATAATCCTGAAAAATAGCACTTGCAGCTTGAAAGGCCACCTCAGTGTATTTGAGTGATTCATACAAGATACAGTCAAGATTTATTTGATCCAAGTTCTTCCATAAGCATAAAAATTTCTAATATCTATGACAAAAACTATTCCAGTAACATCTCTGGGATACCATCTTCTTTTTGGGAAAGTTTTCTGAAGATCATTTATGTTTTATTTTACTAGTTGTAACCTAGCTGGGTACATTGCTACTTCATTCCTTGTTTTTCTCAGGACCCAGGAAGAAAGCTGTCCGCCTTGTTATTTATCCCAGAAGACAGGAAAGCAAAATGATGCTGTAATGTTCATGTAGGTACTCATGAAACGTAACCAGATGTATGTTTAACTTCAGGCTCAACATCACAAGCAATCCCTTTCAATGAGCTTCCCCCAGATATGAACAGAAACAAGCTAATTAACTTCAGAATGCATTTTTGCCATGGAGAGTTTTCTTTCTGACCCTTTCATTCTTGGAGATTCATTTTCTTTTCAAGTGATCAACAGTGCAACAAACAAAAAAGTCTGTTTCTTGCTTTTTTGCTCGCTTTTCTTTACATGGTCATATAAAAAGTTAATTAGGTCTCTGAATTAGGAGCAAGCTTTTTGGGTTTGTGGCTTTTTTTCTTAATAGCACCCTGAAGGACGAGGTTTGAACACCTGAGATGTCTTGATGAACTGACATTCTCTCCTCTTTTGGTGTCAGGCTAATATTTGTACCTTTTGATATGTAGACTTCCAAAGGGATTTCTGGGCCTTAACCCCAGGATCCTAAGGACATGTTAGTTTTGATAAAACCAGACAGTTTTGCTATTGCTAAATGCTTTGGAAAAAAAAAGAAAAAAAGTCTTCCCCCCCCCACACCCTTTTTGGGATTTCAGGCCCATTAACTTTTCTTCAGAAGGAAGAAATTAAAGAAAAGAAAAAAAACCCCTCAAAACAGAAGACAAAAAACCCACAACCAACCAACCAAAAAACCTCCCAAACAAACAAAAAGGGAACAAACTTCTGTTCCCTTGGAGCCCCAAATGAAGCTGAGCAGGGAACACAGAATACTCGTGCTTGATAAATGTCTGGGTTGCTGAAAGCTAAAATTCTGAAATGGCAAGAGAAGGCATGGAGTTCTTATCTTTATAAAGGATGATGGTGTACACATGTTTTAGTGAAATCAGATTGTTAGGCTGACCTCAGGCTTTGATTTACCCAGGACTTGATTAAGACAGATTAAAGATTACATATAAAATAGTTCACGTGATGGAAAATGGGAATAATTCTCTGTGAAAAAACCAAAAGCAATTGATAGTGCCCTAACAAGCCTATGAGAAAGATTTACTGAGATGAATCCCTTCCACATGAATCCAGTGGGACTGTGTAGTGAAACCCTGGTACCAGCGTGTGAAGAGGCCAGAATCCCACTGGATGAATGAAGCTGCCCTAGGGATTTTAATTCTGTTGAAATTTTTTGTCAGCTCCTCCTCAGTTTACATTTGGATAATGCTGTCCAGCCAGAAAAACTGACTGATGGGAAACTGGGAAGAGGTTTTACAAATCCTGCACCTTGATTTATGCCATGTTGAGCCACTGCTTTATCAACAGAATAGTACATGCTATTTTTCCTTCCATAACTTTTTAAGTATTGCTTTCAATTTGAGACAATGAGAAGTTAGGCTGCAGCAGAACATGCATGAAATAGCATCAAGGCTGGAAATGTGGGATGTGAGAGAGGAATTGAGGCCATAGCTTGAACTAAGTAATGGAAATGTGAGTTACACTAAAATAGAGCAAGAAAGGGCCAGAAACTGGGAGACGTAATCCTGGTCATCAGTAGGGACCCAGAAAACTCCTGGAAATGGTCTGTCAGAAGCAAAAAGAACATGAAAAATGAGAAACCAAAAAGAAAATAAAAAGCTTGGAAAAGAAGAGGTTGTATTTTCCTGGTGTCTCCTCTACAGGATGGGGATTATGGGTAATGGGGCAGAAAAAGTGTGGAATGAGCAGTTTATTTTGAAGTGGATCAAAGCCACTGATTTTGGACAGAGTAGGATTTGTCAGGGTTGTGACAGGGTTAGAATATGGGCCCTGAACTACTTTAAGGCATACTCAAAGCTCTGTGAAGTGTGAGAAACTAACCTACTGCTACAGCTTGCCCAAGAAAAACCGCTGCATGATGGCTCTTCAAGAATTTAGGCCAAACTGAGCAGGGAAAAATAAAAGTATCTTTAAAATTTAGTTTACCATTTTCAAAGCATAACATTGTGTCTCAGAACTACTGGAACTTCTCATTTTTACATTTTAAAACACAGAACTTATTGGCTTCTGGTTACAATAAGGCATTTTAATTTTGTTTAAAAGCTGGTCTAATTAATAATAATAAAATAACTTTCAGAAAATTAAGCAGCCCAAAAAACATAGTAGAGTGAGAGGTTTCTGTATTTTTTAATTAAAACTTCTAACAAACTAAAATAAATAATGTGGTTTGGATTTGTTCTAACCTTTTTTTATTTAGGTTCTTTCACCAAAGTGAAAAAAAAAAAATCCATTATTCCCCCAGACCTAATTAGTTCTGGATACAGGCACAGATTTTCTCCCCTTTTCCATTTTGGCTTCATCATTCACCCACAGAGTATCTCTGGATGTGTCAATTTTTCTGAGCCTTAACTTAAGGAATATATAGTTACTGTTGAAAAGTCTATTGTAAAGAAAAAGATTGATCTAATTCCAACAGAGGTATTAAACCTCAAGGAAGCAAAAGACACCCATTGATATAAAATAGAGGAAACATTTTCTGTGCTGATAAACTGTAAAAAGAAGAGTTCTATTTACTGCTTCTGACCAGCAGTCTCCTAACATAAAGGTGTACGCTTCAAAGCTGCATCCAGGCAGGCTGCAGTGCCACTGAGACAAGCTTGGAGCTTGAGGCCTTAGCCAAGCAATCAGTATGTTATTAAAGTGACACCTCTGATACGTGAGACAGTCAGCTGTACAGGTTACATAAATTTCCTTCTGAGAAGAGCTAGTAAAACTACCCAGGGCAGTACCTAGGAGCTTTCCCTGCCCGATGTCATAGAGTTAGAGTGGCTTTCTGCTTTACAGAACATCACAGTTTTCTCTTTAGCTGCAGTCCCCCAGCTGAGCCCTAACTACCGGCTGCAGAGATGCTCTCATTTGCTTTCTGCCTCGGTGAATGCGTGAGCAGAACGGCTCCAGCAGGGAGCGTAGGGAACTGTGTGCTGGGTCAGGGTGTAATTTGCTGTTCTTAGTGGAGAATGAGGATTTGTCTACATTTAGAAGTTGCCTTTATGTGGTGGTGCTTATCCTGTAGGGAGGTACTCTGCATCCGCATGCACTGATTTCCTCCTATCAGTGGTGATATATCGCTGCAAGAGTATTATTTAGCATGAAAGAGCTGAAGATTCCATTCATACTTGAGGATTCTAGCTGTTTGTGGCAAGTAACAATCAGAGATGGGTGCACATCTGAAAGTCAAATGATTGCTACATTCAGCAAATCTGTGAAAAGGCAAAAGGCAAAAAAGTGATCTGCAAAATGTATCCCCTCCTTCCCCAAATGAAAACCCTGTCCTTCCTTTTTCTCTTCATGTTATAATCTGTCATACATATGTGGCTAAGACTAGGACCAGGGACTCGAGTGCTCTGTTAAATCTGGCTGAAGCAGCTTAATACACTACCTACCCCTGTGTTCTCACTGCCTTTTGGCTACCAGTTGCCACATCTCTAGCTGGATTAGTAGAAAGGAGCATATGCAGCATCTCAGCTATGACTCCAGCAGCTCCTGTATAATTGCAAACATGTCATCTTTGACTGTCCAGGCTAATTAGGCCAGAGAGGTGACACCACGCTGGTACGGGATCCTGTGAGCAGGAATGGCCGAGATGTTTGCACGCCTTTGCTCCTGCTGCTTTTCTTCAGGCGTATGGGAGTTCAGCAAAGGAACAGGGAGGTCAGCAGGCTATGAGAACATCTTTAAACACTTCAGCTAGTTTCACCAGGGCTCAAGAGTCAAGCCCTAGGCTTTATCCTTGTGGGCTTGATCAAATTGCCTACGATTTCAAGGTCTTTCTTGAAGATATTTTTTCCTGAAGTGCTACTTTTTAAAGAAAAGTGGGAACATTAAAAATTAGAATTAAAAAAATACAGTCACACCACAGGAAATTTGCAGGTCAGTTTAAATCCTTCTCTTCCAAACCTTGCCTAAAGCAAACACAATCAGTAAAAAAAGTCTTGTTTTTGTTTTTTTCGGAAAACAATACTTCTCACTCATTCTTTTTCCTTCCTCTAGCAGAATAGATCTTCACTCAGTTTTGTTTGTTTAGAAGAGGACATTAGTCAAAACCACCAAGTTAAAGTTTTCAGCTCCTTGCAATACTTTTCTATGCCAAATATAATCTCAGGGAATGTCCCATCTCCTTGTGTCTGCTCTGTTGGCTGATCTGGTAATGTTAGAACTACATGAATCTGTGACCAGAGATTTGTGGTTTGGACTACAGAGAAGGTTGGGCATCTCTATCCAACCTTCTAGACCTGCTTCTCTCCTTTAGAAGGAAAAAGTAGCCAGAGAAGGGGGCTATCACTTTCCCTCTAGTTTTCTGTTCCTAAGAATGCTTGGGTAGGCTTCATATATTTGTCGTTGCCACCGTGTTTCAAAGATACATCCTGCCAGGCAGAATTATGGAGGAAAAAAAAAAAAAGAGCTTATTTCTTTCTTTTTAGTAGTTGCCTGGCTGTGGAGAGGGAACATCCTGTTAGCGCATCTCCTGATAACCTCGATGTTGCTTGTCCCAGGGCAGATAGACACGGGGCTGAGCTGACGGAGGACAAGCTGCTAGAATCATAGAATCATAGGATGTATTGGGTTGGAAGGGACCTCTAAAGGCCATCTAGTTCAACACCCCCTACAATAAGCAGGGACATTTCTAACGAGGTCAGGTTGCTCAGAGCCCCATCAAGCCTGACTGTGAATGTCTCCAGGGATGAGGCCAGGGATGGTGTGGAAATCTGGTTATGGGTTGTAGGAACAGCTTTTAATTTTCAGATGATTTACAGAAAAATGGCTGCAACTTTCTGTACTGCCACAAAGCAGCTCAGTGGGGAAACTCACCCTTAGCATGGACTGTAGATCATAAGAATAGCTCTTCTCCTGTCTTGACAAAGAGCAGCAAAACCAGGATCTGAGCTGGTAGATTTTCAGGCTCAAATGTCTGTGCAATTAAGATATTTCACAGAGATTTCTGTCCTGGTATAATAAAACCAGAGCTTTTGGAAGTGTGGCCATAACCCTTCCCTTCTACATTTGTGAAGTGATGAGACAGCTTTGCTTTTTTCTTTCTGATGCCATTCTTCTGATCCAACAATAAAAGGGAAAGAGTCAGTTGGGAAAATCCCATGGGAGTACAGTGTTTCGTACACATTTGGCAGGTGATATTTACCCTGTTTTAAGAGGATTAGATATGGTCACAGTTCAGAGTACCCAATTAGGTATCTCCAAAATCAGTGATAGATGCCTTCTTGTAAAGTCTTTGCCCTTTTAACCAGCTCTTTTGTAACACTGGGAGCCACTCCAAGTTCATCCTCCCTACCAGGCCCAAGATTTTTAAAAAAGTGGGAGGAACTCTGAAAACAAGCCACTTCGGTGCAGTTGTACTAAAGTTTCTATCAAGACATTTATTGGTATGCCAATTGCACTTCAGCTTTCCAGCTGTATAGCTCCCTTGTTCTTCAAACCTGCTATTGCTTGTAACATTAAAAACACAACTATGGACAAACCATTTAAAGGCCACAGTGCAGAATGCCAATAGAAAATTAAATGGGGAAGTAGGAGAAATGAAGAGGCTTGTCAGTTCTGGAGGTTTTTTTATTTGTTCTCTTTGTGTTTGGAATGCAAAGTGTGTGTAATCATATGGAAAGTAAATTTAGGCAGTTCACTCATAGGTGTTAAAGAGAGAAACACCTCCTTCATTTTCCTGAAGGAGTTGACTGTTGAGAGATGATAAGGTAAAGCAAATTTCCAAGCTGGACTTCACCCCAGAACCTCTCTGCAGCCTTTTACAGGAGCGTGAGGGCAGAGCCCCCTCCAGCCCCAGCAGTAGTGGTGGGGGCAGAAGAGGATCCTGGCTCTGCTTCCTTTGGGGAGGCAGATCTGCCACGAAGCAGGGGAGGAGCCTTCTTCCCTTTTCTGTTTTCTTTCTTTGCTACCCTCTACATCTTCTGTACTTGCTCCTCCTTACCCTTCCAGCTCAGCTGCTGCTCTACTTAACTTTCTGCCCAGGTAATGCTCAGCTGGCAGCTGTGCCAGGCAAAAGCCTGAGTAGGAGTGTCTGAGACCATGTCTATAGCAATGGCCCTTGCGGCTTTTATCTACTAAAGGGAACTAGTTATTCAATCAGTTATCTGAACTCATGAATGGGTGATGAGTGTAACACTGCAGCTCTTGTTTAATGTTCGTTTCAGAAGTCAGACCTGCTACCATAAAAGACCTGCACCAAAAGACAGAGTGTTTAACACTTGAGTAGCAGACTCTCTTAAAGCCTTCACAGAAAGCAAAAGGAAAACCTTTTTCACATTTTTTTTTTCCTCTCAAAAGCATGAAAAAGGAAGCTGATTGAAAAAGAAGACTAGAGTTTAGCAGACAAACAGATGAGGGATTGAGCCCAGGGCAAGAGAAGAAACAATTTCCACTGAATGTATTTCCTGGTCTAGGTCAATCCTTTTAAGAAAATGTGTCAGATGTTTGAGGCAGTACACACCTCCTATATTGTATATGGAAACTGAGATTTGAAGCCACCTTTGATTTGAAAGGCTTGTACATTAGTCTGTGTTTGAGACTGTGCTAGTGTGAAATGATGGCTACAATAAATGGCAAAACTGCCTTTTATGCATGTGTTTGCTATTCCAGCTGCTTGAGTAAACATCGTGTTCCATCAGATTTCAGCCTGGGGATTGAACCTGAACTCAAATTATATTTTGTTTTGCCTTCCTTATCCCTTAGCTTAAAACTAATGGTGGAACTGGTGCCTTGAGGCTGGGTCCACCCAGTTATTTATTGTGGCACATAGCACTTAGGCATCTGGCTTATCAACATCAAGCCTGTGCGAGGTATCTCTGATATATGGAGCACGAGAAGTTAGTTGTCTCAGAATGGGAAAAAAAGGCAGAGGATATACAGAGCAGGGAATTTCAGCTAGATCTCATCAGTCATCAGCCACAGTAATAAAGATCCTGCAAAGGTTTTACTACCCATTGGGGAAGTTATGCACATTTTCTCGAAACTAAAAAGATACAATGTGAAAGACTATGAACTTCTAATGCAGCCTTGGCTTTTTTCTGGCTTTCATTAAGTCACTTCATCCATCCTAGGGAATATTTCCCACCCATATAACCTGTCCACCTCTCCTCAAGACCACTTTTGGTTTAAATTTCATGTGCTAAGTTCTGCAGATACATCTCCTTTAATTGTTTTACTGAATTGTCCAAATATGAAACAATAGAATGAAAACATCTTGCATCAGCTAGACCATTTTTTTTTTCTATTAAATGTACCTATTTTCAATGTTTCCTGGTATAATAAATAAATTTCTGTTAAAAAATCACTCTGAAGGAAATGCTGCATTCAAAAAAAAGAAATTAAATTATTTTATCTGGCTTTTAAATTAAAATACTAAGCCAACATTTTGAAATGCTGTAGTTCTAACGAACAGATTTTTTTTCTTTTCTTTTTCTTTTCTTTTGCCAGGCAACTGCTTTGGTAAAAACTTCCAGGTAGTCATAACTTCATTATGGATTCATAATAATAATAGAAGAAGTTTTTTCTTATAATTCTTTTAAACTACATGAAACATTTTTGAAAAAGCCATTGATATCATAATGATGATTATGTAAACAAATAGTAAATTTAAAAAGTATTCAGTGGGCATTCTTATTGCTTGTTGCATTGTGGGTACTTTTTTGCACTGGTCAGAATTGCTGGCAGTGGGAATAAATGTCCGTCTGAAATGAATGTAGGGTTATGTGCACAACCAAGACTATACCTGAGTGGGCAAAATTTATACTGTGCTAAGCATGTTGTAAGTTTCTAAAGGAAATCTTTTATCTCTGATACTAGCCAAGCCCATAGGATGAATTAACTACAGTGATGCTGGAGGCGGTGGTGGTCTTATTGTGAGGGCTCTTTAGGGGAATGTAAACCTTTCCAAGTAGGAAATGAATTGACTGGATAATTTTGGTGCTGTGGAAATGCCACGTGTACTCATTTCTCAGAGGGTACTATTTTGCCTGGACTTGAAACTATACTGAGTTCAACGGGAAAACTTTTGTATATAATACGTTTCATGTCCCTCCAGTGACTCCAGAGCGGGGCTGTTGTGAGTTGGAATCAGGGGCTCCTGTGCAGAACAGGCTGTTGTATATCATTTTCTGTCAAGTGAACATGGGGATTGAGTGAGAAGCCCTGGTGTTGTAGTCTTGCCTTTGACACTGACTTGCTATGTGGCCTGTCTAATTAATCTCTTTGGATCTTATGTTTTTGGGCTCTAAAATGAGGATAATAATCATTATTTACCTGAAATGGAAGTTGTACAGCTTAATGAGGCAAAGTTTGTGAGGTTTTCAGCTATATAAGATGCTATAAAACTCAGACTAGTCATTGAAAGGAGGATTTGAGGTGCTAGGTTAGTGACACAAAGTACATGATGCATAGCCTTTACAACACTGGGTGACAATCTGTCAGTGCTGCAGAAGACAAGGTGCTGTTAGTAGCCAAAGTCTCATATCATCATTAATTTTATATTGGGTCTTATATTTCTAAATATAGAATATATGGGCTCTGCAAAGGGATCTGGACAGGCTGGAGTGATGGGCTGAGGCCAGTTGTATGAGGTTTAACAAAACCAAGTGGCAGGTCCTGCCCTTCAGTGACAACAACCCCCAGCAACGCTACAGACTTGGGGAAGTGTGGCTGGAAAGCTGCCTGGTAGAAAAGGACCTGGGGATGCTGGTGGACAGCCAGCTGAACATGAGCCAGTGGTGTGTCCGGGTGGCCAAGAAGGCCAACAGCATCCTGGCCTGTATCAGAAATGGTTTGACCAGCAGGAGTAGGGAGGTGATTGTGCCCCTGTACTCAGCACT
>VZZY01014574.1:303-10543 GCA_013400335.1 Eurystomus gularis
ACCTGAGCACGCTTAAACACGGCATCCCCGCTGTCAACTGGCGTGGCCGCTGCCTTGGTTGGGTTTGTGGGATAAAAGTAGCTTTGGGCTCTGAAATAAGAGCTGTGGATCTGCTCCGGTTTGACCAACGATGGCTGTCGATGGAGCTAACTGCTGACTGCCTCCTCGCAGTGCTGTCATCGAGGCGAGGTTTCCAGGGTGAGGCTCTGAGCTCCACCTTCTGCTACCCAAACGCCCGTGGCAGTCGCCGCTGTCCCCCTGCAGTGCATCTTGCCATCGCACAGATGGAGCGGGGATGTTCTGCCTCCTCCGACCGCTGCGTTAAGCCGCATCCTGGAACGTAGGTTTCAGCTCCTGAACGGCAAAAAAGGTTCGTTTTGTAAAGTCATCGCACGGCGTTTCTACAAAATGCCAATTCCGACGTCTACTTCAACGCACACGTTGCTTTCCCCTCACTGATTTAAACCTAACAGAAGACGCTGCAAAATTATCATTCGTATATCATGTAATTTGAGGGGGGAAAATCTGTTGGAAGAGCAGCGCCTTCTCTGCAGCCTTGCAGCAGGAGGGCTTGTTTCCTACATTAGGAGCAACGGATCCCTGCCCCGTCTTCGTTCCTCTCTCATCAACTGATCCGTGGCAAAAAGCTGAGTAGGATCAAGCCAAAACACAGCCCCCAAACGCGAGGATCCTTACTGCAAGCGATGCACTCATCAGCTCTGGGATTCTAAACCGGGAAAACGAGGCTGCTCCCTGCGCTGGCTGGACCCGGCAGAACAACCAAGCCTCGTGGGCGAAGGAGGAGTCATGGTTTAGAAACAACACCTGGGTTTTTCCCTCCCCCCACTTATGCAAGGAATAATTCCTTTTCACTGTGGCGTTTCTTTGTGATTAAGGGAAGTGTGCATGTGGGGGGAGAAATAAGCAGTGTTCCCAGTATTGTAAGAACACACAATTTCTCTCTTCTGCAGCATGCTGTCCCTCACAGAATAGCAATTCCTTCCTGACATTCTTTGGGACCCTCGAGACGTGTACGAATTCCTCAGCTGCAGACGCTATAGCGCTCGTTATTTAGAAACAGTGACGACAGCCTGCGAGAGGGGAATTCTTGAGTTACACTGAACCGGAAGGCTGGTGTGGAGTCAGCAAAAAAAGGAATCGGAACCGGAGGAAAACCCCAGCTGCAATTTCTTGGGATCCTAATAAAAGCAAAGATTTCTACTGAAGCCTTAACCTAAACTCAATAATGGTGTTTGTTGTGCCTGGAGACTTTCCAATGCTGTCAAATGAAATCGGTATTTCATCTTAACCAGCCTCGCCAAACCGTCTCCCACTGTGGCTTGGCCAAACTCATCCTGGCACATCCGCGTTCATCGGGAACAGCTCGGGCTGGCTCCTGGCTGTGTACTGCCTAGCAGGTGATGGTATCAGAGATGATGTTAATTGGGCCTTGGGACACTGTGGATTTCCAAACCGAAAGAGGATTACAAACCTTCTTCATGAAGGGCCAGGCGGTAATTAACACTCTAGACACAAGCAGTCTGCCCGCTCCGGGACTGGACAGCCAGGTAACAACAATGGGGGTCACTCACAACAATAGTTTCCTTAGAACCACTGAACCACAGAGCTCCACGAGCTTTACAGCTGCTAATTAATCTAAGTGCCCCACTGCTATCCCATTATACCAGTACAGAGGAGAGGACGGCAGCACCGGGAGAGCAGCAGCGCTGCGAACCGAGAGGCAGAAGTCACGGCCTCGGGGCTACCTCCCTTCCCCTAAGACCAAACTGCTGCTATACGATGATTAGGGACTTAGCAGCTAATTCTGGGGGAAAAAAAACATGTGGAGTTTAGCCCACGTCCTTGTTTTCTGCCATGACGGAAGGGACAAGCTCATGCATGAATTAGCATTTGCTTCAAACGTAATTCAAGCTCATTCGAGAATATGGGTAAAGTATCCAGCATCAAGAGAGCCTGCATCAAACGAGATTAGCCCTCGAATCCTTTCCCCCCTTGGGAGCTGCTTATTCTTTCATAAGTCCTTAAGAGGCATCGTATGAAAAAAAAAATTAATCTCGGTTTTAATTAAATGGGATGATTTGACAGTTGGGTGTTTTCTGTTCAACTGAGGGGAGTAAAAGTAGGTTCTTTAAGCAAATAACCTCAGCGTGTACATTTTCTTTTTATACGGAAATACAGTGTTAGAAAACATATACCAAGGCTACATAGCTATGTACATGTAAACACACACACACACACAGAGCTGAGAAATATCGGGCAGATTGTGTTGCTTTCAGAAGCGGTGGGACGGGCGCCCGGTGACAAAAGCTGCCGAAACCAAAGCCTTTGCACGGGCTTCCCCTCCCCGGGCCCCGGGTGCGAGAACAGCTCTAGGAGATGAAGTGATTCCTGCAGCTCGCCAGAATGTAAAACTCGTTCCCCCGAAGGCGAGTGGCATTCGATCCTCTCGTGACTGTCCCCCCTGGTGCAGCTCCCCTCTTCAGCGCAGAGGAGTGTAATTCCACACTTGCCACCTTGCGCTCGTGGAAGCCGGCCAAGATCGGCATTCATAAATAAGTCAATTTATTCCTATTTATGACGCCTTTCCTAAAAGACAGAGAGCAAGGCTTGCTGATCAACGATTAAAGAGGAGGCTGGTGTCGGGGTAAAGGTTCACGGGCAGACGGGCAAGGACAGTGTGTGTACGTCTGTCTCAGCGACCACACCCCGAGTTCAAAAATAGCTGTTGAAATCAGGAACGGAGGGCGCAGAAAAAAGAAAGCCAGCTTGTTTGCTCAGGGCAAGGGAGCTCTACGTAGCCAAAAATATTTTGAGCCCACAGGCCCCAGGCACAAATCAATGGAAACTTAGTAAGTTTAGGACAGACTGTAACTGTTAAGAGATGGTGATTTTCTTGTCTTGCTGCTGCAACGTACGGCAAACCAGCGCAGAAACAGCATCTAACGGTGTCAAGGGGGAGGCGGGAGGAATTTCCACGGCGGGAGGAAGCTCGCCACCAAGGGAAACGCAAGCAAGCCTGCAGAAGGCACTTCAGAACAGCCCAAGCGTTTTTGGGACAGATGAGACACGAAGAAACCCCTCCCCGTTGTACGCAGAGTTGGTTCTATAGACCCTGGTCCCTTCTGACAACAGAGAAATCTAACTCGGCACGCCCAAGAGGAGGTTACTAGAACAGAGATCAGGGTCTGTTAGAAAACAGATCTTTGGCAAAAAACGTTCTTATTCCTCGTACAACAGCTGGCATAACGCTTGTGAAACACAGCTAAAAATGGAATTGCTTGTAGTGCTAAAATCTTGATTCATGAAGGAAATCCCAAGTCTTGAGAATTTCAACAGATGCAAAAGGATTTTGTTCCAGCGACCACACCACGGATCGGCTCCTGTCTATTAGTTCACAGCTCAGAGCAAGCCCAAGTGTGTGGTAACCACAGAGCGTGAGGAAGCAGCCGGAGAGCAAAGAGCGTCCTTCGGCGAGCCCCGTTCTCTGCCTGGGTTTTCAGCGAGACCTCTCCCCACGCAGAGCTGAGAAGATCTAGAGTGGCATTAAGGAGCTCGCTGCAAGCTTGCAAGCACAGCGTCCAACACAACCTCCTTCTGTAACATCACGGAATCTTGTTTTGGAGGCCTTGACAATGGCTCGGGCGTGAGAAGAGGAAGGGGGAACCACACCCCACGCCCGGGCAAACCCTCACGTAAGGACTGCGAGACAGGGACGGCGCTTGTGGATGGATGACTTCGCCGGTGCCACGTCAGGAATATTTGCAGTTCTGTTGCTCACCGGTCTGCCCCACCTTGTTCAAATTCCACTCTCTGTGTGCTGAGAGGAAGAAAGGAACTAGGAGAGACTCCTGATCTGTGACACGTTTCATGACTTACCCAGTGGATGCAATTATTATTCATGATTTCTGCGCCGGGGGGGGTTTAGGGGCCCTTTGTACGAGTCCCCTTGCGGCTCCTTTGTGAGCCGGCTCCGTCGCACCAATTTCCGTGACAGCTATTGTCAGAAATCTATATTGCATCTCCAAGTCTATTCACATATCGCTCCCTGTCTATTTTAGATAGTCATATCGGACGCATACATCGATTTTCTGCGGGGAGACGTTGCAGGCAGCGTTTCTAAGGGCAGCTGAAGACGCAGCCCCAGGTCTGACCCCACTGACGCTGTCGTGCAGCCAGGGTGATCTCTTAGAAGCCAACAGAACGACACCCAGCGCCAGAGCAACGTGCCTCGGTGCTTTTATGGCAATCGTTTGCCTCCAGTGCAAGTTAAATCTTCCGAAAGGAAGCTCTGTGTTTCAATAACCTTGCGCTTGTCTAAGCGTGACCACGTAACTAGCGGTTTGCTTAAAGGGCTCTCTTTTTAATTTGCTACCGGAAGGTGCGTCTCCTTCACTGTATATTTTTGTCACTTATTTCAAGGAGGTTCTTTTATCTAGTTGACAAGATAATTCTAGGCGATGTTGTACTGAAGGCTTTCTAAAGTAATTTTTTAGAAAGGCAGTTGTGCATAATTTCAGAAGGCATTTTCAAAATCAGAGGGATTCTGCATAAATGGAATTTAAATTAGTCCTGAGAAGTTAAAACAAAACGAGAGCAGTCACCTTTCTGGCTGCAGGACCAGGCAGCTGCTGAGTAAAGCGATTTGCTAGGAGGCACTCGGTTACAACAACTAGGAATGGATATTTTCAATCTCTTTTCAGACTGAACATGGTGCAAATCCCCTTTCTATAATTCGGATTAAACACCAAGAGGCCAAAAGACCCTTTGCACAGAGCATCCAGGAAACAATAGGAAGATACTTCCATCTCGATCTCTGGTTTTTAATCAGCACGATGCAAGTATTGTGAGAGCAAACCGGTGAAATGGCAAACCTGGGTGTTTGCCACACCCAGGAACAGTCCATTTCTTCCCCTTCCTTTCCAAACGTTAACTACCTTCAGTCATCTCACGCCCACTGGTGCCTAATGTCCTTCTCGTATTTCCCAGTAATTTATGCTTTGTTTCACAAGATTAATTGCTCCGTGCTGGTGTGAACAGAGACGTACAAATTTCCGTGCACGGCACCACAGATGTTTTCCCAGGAACAGCTGCAGGAACATTTCCAGCATAGCTCTATCTCAGGCCACCATATTCAGGCACATCTCACTAACACACTCTTGACACTTGCCAGAAGACGTAATTCAGACGCGCTTTCTCAGATGTACGGTCAGTAGGTAGCTCTGCCTGTCTGGAAATATCTGGGTCTCACTCCAGAGTTCAAACCGCCCAGCCTCGTCTTTAGGATCACGTACCCCACAGTTCCCTCGATACTCACAGAGCGTGCGGAAAATCCTCCAACACCTCGTCTCGTCGGCGTCCGCTCTCCTCCTGCTGTCACCGCAGTCGTGGCAAAGCTCCCGTCTCCCTCGGCGGAGGAAAAGCCAGGCCGAGGACGGGAAACAAGGAGGCCGGATCCAGTGGAGGTGACTTTTTAGCAAACGGGAGTTTGTGTGGCTTTGGTAGAATCTGCAACCTTTCTTCTATCCAAAAGAGCATCGGCAAATGTGATCCTAAAATGCAAGTCGCCGTATTAGTGGGCAGCAAGTTACCCGTTTGAAAAAGACACAATATACATTTTGCAGGATTATAAACTCCTACAATGCTGGTATGAACTCCTGAGCGCACAAAACACCTAATTATAGATGATGATGTCTACAGAGAAGTGTAACCACGGTCAGGTAATTAACGTGAACTGCCTTCAAGCCGTCACATGGCAAAAAGAAAGGAATTTTTATAGTCTGGAAGGGAAAAATGCAAGAAAAAAACGAGCCAGAGAATGAGTTTTTAAGGTCCTGTTACTCACATTTTCTCCCTTCCTGAAGGGAGCGTGATGAAGTTGCTTTAGCTGGAGGCTAAAGTCCCTTCCAACCTCAGTTATTCTTTGATTTTATGACTATTTATTGCAGTTAACACCTTTGCGTTTACAGTTAAATTAACTAGAAGGATTTTTTTTCCCCGTAGTCATTTGGATTCAGGCAGGCAGATGATATTAAAGGAACGAAATTAAGGAGAAATGGGCATGAAATGTTACTACCAGCTAGCTGTTCCACTGTATCACCCACGCCCCAGTGCTAAAAGGGTAAAACTGGAAAAGCTGTGGAGGAGGAGAGAGATTCCTGCCTGCTCCTGGTGTTCTCGTGTGCTGCAACACGTGTCGTGCTGGTTTTCTGTAAGGACGATTGATTTCCAGGTGCGATCCCTAGGGCGAGGGACACGGCCTGAAGGTTTTACTGCTTCCAAGTGAAACGGAACAGATTTGGAATCGATTCGTTTTCCAAATCGTAAAGCAAACTGCAGAAAATACCTGTTCCGCTTGAGAAAATGACATGATCAGCCTGTTTATTTAGTAAAACTAAATCAGGTGAAAAGGTTAATTTAGCGCCTGCGGTTTTCCGCTCCGAGTTAATCACCGGCAGTGAATGAGGCTCTTCACTCGCTACACATCGGCCCGCGTGTCGCTGCTGTGGGTCAAAGCAGAAGCGCGGCGCGGTGTTCCAGGCAGCTCCGCGGTGGGAGCAGATAGCGAGGGAATCTTCCTCGGCTCACACAGCAGGGCTTGCTCCCCTCGGAAATAGCTGACACACCTGCTGTTCGGAAGAAGTTGCGAGGGGCTGTCGGAAAGCAGCGTGGCTGTGGAGATGTCACACTCGACGTGGCCTGCACGACAGGCGACAGCTTCTGATAAGGGAGAGCACTGAACCTGACGACTGGTTCAAAAGAGACGGAACCGACCGCACGCTTGCACAATTTGGTCACTGTCCATGCTGCACGCAGCCGTGGCTGCTCGCTCTGTTATCTTTATTTCAGGTACCCGAGGCACTTGCTGTGCAAGCTTTTTTTTTGTGGTTAAACTGTTTTTCTGAGCTTCAAATTAGCTAAATTTCGAAGCTAACAATGTAGCTTCGGTTTCACGCATGGAACAGCTCGATTCTGGCTGTGGAAGCTGAAGCCAAGGTTTGTCTGTCCAGTTGCAGTGGGAATCGACATTTTAAGCTGAAAGAAATCAAGGAGCCTGCATCCAGTTTCTTTTCTTCCTTTGCCACATACTTTAGGAATACTAGATTTTTTTTTTTTTTTCCAAGGGAAATTCATTATTGTCTGTGAGAACAAGCATAGCAGATGTACTTAGAACTTAGTTTCATCCTTTGTATGTACCAACTTCCACGCGACTTCTGTGGAAAATCAGCATTCCGTTGATGGATTCATGGCACAGACGGGATAAGGTTTGCAAAAATAAGAGTCATTTTGGATAGTCCAGTATTCACTGAGGGCAAAACTCAGTGCTCAAACCCATTTCACTCCTCTCTCGCCGATGCCCTTCCTCTTTCGTGACACACGTAACTTCCGACGAGAGCTCTGCTGCTCACCAAATTTTACAGCTAAGATGGCTTTGGAAAAGACCAGTAGGACTTTTTCCATACGCTTTACCAAATGCTTTTAACTTAGCCTCACAACCGAGCCGACACGAGGGTAAATCTCTCCTTGCTCCGCGGGAGCTGCCTGCGTACACGTCCGACCCAACCCACCACGGCTGCTGGCCCGCGCTGGGCTTGCACGTGACAATGAGCCTTGACCTTTGCATCCAGGGCTTTAACCAACCGGCCAAAAGTCACGCGGCGAGCAGCGCTCGGGTCTGCAGAGCAGAACACTGAGCCAAAGCACAGGACCGTCTGTTCTTCCCTCTGCAGGGCGATTAAGCAGCGCAGATAGAAACGTCTGCTGTAGATACAGGTCCTTCCCTGTTCCACGCGCTGGGATTTGGTTGTGCCCAGATGCAGGCCACCTCCTGCAGAGGTCTGAAGCGGTCCTGGGAGACCTTGCCTTTGACTGACCACCCTGCTCCTTCCTGTTCCAGACTCCACAGTCTCCAGGATTTCCTTTGGAAGGAGTATCGATCGTCCCCCTGTACTCAGCACTGGGGAAGCCACACCTCAAATCCTGGGGTCAGGTTTGGGCCCCTCACTCTAAGAGGGACATTGAGGGGCTGGAGCGTGGCCAGAGAAGGGCAGCAGAGCTGGGGAAGGGTCTAGAGCAGGAGTGTGGTGAGGAGCAGCTGAGGGAGCTGGGGGTGTTGAGCCTGGAGCAAAGGAAGCTCAGGGGAGACCTTCTGGCTCTGCACAACTCCCTGACAGGAGGTTGGAGCCAGGTGGGGTTGGGCTCTTCTCCCAAGGAACAAGCGACAGGACAAGAGGAAACGTTCTCACGTTGCACCAGGGGAGGTTTACGTTGGCCATGAGGAAAAATGTCTTCCCTGCAAGGGTTGTCCGGTGCCGGCCCAGGCTGCCCAGGGCAGTGGTGGAGTCCCTGTCCCTGGAGGGCTTTCCAAGCCGTGGAGATGTGGTGCTGAGGGACACGGTTTCATGGTGACCTGGCAGTGCTGGGTGAACGGCTGGACCTGACGATCTTAAAGATCTTTTCCAATCAAAACGACTCTATTTTTCTATGACCCAGTAGCTGACGACTTTACTGCGCCACTTTCAGCTCGGCTGGGTGCCGCCTCAACTGTCCCTTCCTACCCTTGCTGAGGACAAAGGACTGTAATCATACGTATCCAACTGAGGGCACGTTCAGCACACGAGGAATAAAAGGAACTCTGATGCATTACATCAGCGCTAGAGGTTCCTGCCAAACCATCAGCTCCACAGTTTGCCGGCCTGAGGATGTTCCGCACCGCCTCGGGCACCCGGAATGTTCTGGGAAGGGCGCCCTGATGGAAATCCCTCGGGCAAACTGTGAGAACACACCAGTACTGCTGGAGCTGCGGGAGCGCGACCATCTCAGGACAGCGTCGGTCAGACCTCCAGCTAGAATTTCATCAGCTCAAAGATCTCCACTTGGTCATCGCCACAAGCTACCAGTGGGCCAACCGATTCTGGAAAACCACAGCAGCTCTTTGCAGACTTCTTAAACACAGACCCTCAAACAACGAGACCCAGAAGAGTTCAAACGAAACTGCGGAAGCTAGATAAAATTCCCGAGGGACCTGCCCTTCACTGCACCTTCTCAGTTCTAAAAGGCATATCCTATTTCAAGGTAAAAAGTAAGAAAAATGGAAGGGGGCAGCAGAAAGCCAGCTCGGATTTGAGGAGCAGTTCATCCTATGCATAGAGGAGTTGCTGCAGCAAAAATAGCCTTTCATTTCAACCCTCTAAGTACGGCCCTGGAGTTACCAGAGAAAGGGTTAAAGAAAACCCTAAGACAGTTGAATTTTTAGCAAACGGAATTCAGTTTGTCAGGAAATACATAGAAAAAAAAAGAAAAGTCTGTGCTGTCTCTACACTTGATTTATGTCACCGTGCTTATTATCTCTAGAGGAAATCCTCCTTTGCGCGCTCTCAGAGCAGCTAATAGCTACAGATACTGGAAGGAGTTTAAAGAAAACGCGTTGTTGCCTTTGCTCTCAACTTCTTGCTTTTATCTGTTCATTTCAGCCTCTAGTGGTATCTCAAGGTCCTGCCACTCATCTGCGCGGTGCCAGCCTTCTCCCGCACAGTATTTATTCTGTTCCCGGCCTTTACTATACGGTATAACACACCCCCAGGTACCTCGGAGAAAAAAAAAATAAATATTCGAGTTATGGAAAGTTCGAACACTCACAAGTTTAGCTGTCCGGTTCCTGGGCGGACAACGGGAATAAATGGAGCTGTGATACAAGTATCTCGGCTTCCCCGGCACTTCAGGCATCTTCTGCCGTGTCAGGGGGACCGCCAGCCAGCCTGCCAGCTGCAAACCAGAAGGAAAAGGACAGTGAATCCCTCCCGCAGGCCTCAGCGCTGGGGAAAGGCCTAAGTAAGTAAATAAAACCAGCGAAGGGCGAGTCCTTGTTCAGAGTAAGGCAAGGCCAGGGGGGCCCTGTCCCAGCAAACACAGCCCGGGAGAGACGGTACCGGCACCAAAGCAGCCAGAACCTGTTTGCAAAGAACCGCCTCTGCTTACTGCTTCGTGTTTTCAACGGAACCTTAAAGCTTTAACCTGCCTGCTGCCCACAGCGTCACTGAGGGGGGGCGAGCTCAAACCGCCGGGGCTGCGGGAAGGAGCAGACGGACGCCGAGGCCACTCCCTTCCCGGGGAGAGGCGTGCGGGGCTGGGCAGGGCCTCACGGCTCGGTCACGCCGGGAACCGGACCGGGGACCGAGCCCCGGAGCCCCCTCGGCGGTGGCGGCAGCACCAGCAACGACCC
>VZZY01014574.1:11327-80475 GCA_013400335.1 Eurystomus gularis
AGCTGCCCTCCAGCCCCGGCCCCGGGCGGGACCCCCGGCCCAGCGCTGGGCCCGGCGGCTCCTTGCAGCGCACGGCCTTTGGGGTGGTGGTGTTCTCTCGCCTTCCCGTGCTGGGCTTGCAGGGGGGGCTGCGCTCCCCTCCCGCCCTCGGACAGGTTGCCCCGGCAGCGAGGTTACCCGCGGCTGTTTCATCCTGGCGGGGGAAAGCCTTGCAAAAAAAAAAAAAAAAAAAAAACTCAAAAATTGAGCCCGCAAAAAGCCGTTCCCTTCTCCTCCCCTTGTGAGCGTGCGAAGGGGGGGAAAAGGACCATCCCCGCGTCGTCCCGCTCCTCGAAATAAGGGTGTTGGAAGGCAGGCGGTTCAGAGGCCGAATTTAAAAAGCGCTTTTCAGCACCAGCCTTCTGATGCTGAATTCCCCCCTTTCTGGAGGTCTCCCACCTTTTCCCTGCAGGAAGGTGTGAAGATGTGGATGTGCCCCCCCCTCCCCGGGGCTACCCACGCTGAAAGCCGGGGGGGGGATGCGTGGGGAGCCCAGGTTTTGCAGGGGAAGCCCAGGTAGGAGATTGTCTCTCAAAAAGCAAATCGCAGACATCTTTTCCTTATCTGGAGGGTTTGATTTCGGCTCCCTGCGAATGATTCGCGTCTGTTTCTCGAGTGGTTTGGCCGGCCCCTAAAGCTGGGGGACAGCTCTTTCTCATTTGTGCCTGCACAGACCTTGGCGTGGGATGCGGGAGGCTGATCTTTTGGCTTCTCCCCAGCAGGAACTGAACTTTCACATGGTGTGTGTGTGTGTATATATATATACACACACTTCTAATTACCCTTCACCCTTAGTTAGAGCTTGTGTGTAGCTTGGTATGGCAGAACTGATGCTAAACACGCCTTTTACTCTGTCTGTTCTATATTCTTACTGAGTCGTGTACTTTGTTTACTCTGGGTCCTTATTTAAAAGTACTCTGGAGATTGCTTCTGTTCGTTGGACGATAAGAGCCTTGCTCCAGCAGGACCCTCTCCAGAACAGGTCCTGCTGGGGCCAAGCTTTGCCCCCCGTTTCACATTTGGGGTGTACTGGGGCTGCAGGCAGCACTGAGGAGAGCCAGCGCTGAGCAGAGCGGTGCTGCTGTGCAGTGTCTCTGCTCTGACCTCGCCAGCAACAGCCGTTCCTGGGCGCAGTTGAGGGCACTGAGGTTCGTCAGCGCAGCCTGAGGCTTGCTGGGTCTCCTCAGAGCAAGCAGCCTCGGCCCCACAGGGCAAGGAGACCCCCTTGCTGGCCCTGCCACATGCCCTGGGCCTGGTGTCTCCTCCCAGGGCCATCAAGGAGCCCAGTCTGGGGCCAGCTGTGGGGCTCGCTCCGGCCGGCTGTGCAGCTCCCACTTCTGGATGCTTCTGCACAACTGGGTGGTCAGGTGGAGCTGGGGCTTTCTTTTGACTCTCTAAAATGTGTTTTCCCATTTTCAGATGATTTATTCTAGTAGTATTTACAGATATTTATGAATTGAACTAGGCCAGTCCGGGGCCATTCCCTGCCACTACCTCTGCCTCTGTCATTGCCCTAAGGTAAACTCTCCAAGTCAGCAGGTGGACCCAAGTGTTTAGCGTTTCACAGCTTTGAGCAGCTCCCCTCTAGTGAACAGTCTCTTAGATGTTCTCTTCTCACCTTTTACTGTGCTCACCTGCATCTTAGCAGGCAACAGAAGGGAGGACGTGAGCAGTGTTCGTGCAGCAGAGCGTGCCTTCCCCCGGGGCCTGTGTGCGAGACGCTTTCCTTTGCACACCCGCAGCCGTGCACTGGTTGAAGCGCTAATTAATCTTGACCCCACACTGGACTGGCTTTCGGGAGGCACGTACATTCACAGGTTTCATCTTTGTGTTTTTACATGTCACTTTTTAGGCGATGAGGTTTGGTGCAGCTGTCACTCCGATGGAAGTTATCCAGCTGAACTGGGTGATAGAACGGGTAGATACACACTTTTATTTCACACGGCTCTCTAGCCTGCCGGAAAGAGGTTTTAAGAAGGCTGGGCTGGACCAGTGGCTGCAGGAAAACTAGGCATTGTATTTTGACCACCGGATTTTCACCCTTAGGACTCTGTTGTCCAAGCAGGGAGCAACATGTGAGTAGAGGAGAAGACGTGTATCTCCAGATCAAGCAAAATAGTTGCTGAGTCTCCAAGTCTTCTCCCTGCAATGTGTAAAAGGTGTCTAAAGCTCACCTACCAGGAAGAAGTTGCGGCTGTTTTCCTTGGCTCCCATGACTTGGTGGGGCTAGAGGAGGAACAAATCCAGGTACTTGTCACCAGACGCTCCGATGAGGCAGCAGGAAGCCCGGGCTGGCCATCAGGGAGGTGGATTTCAAGGGGGATGGTGGTTCACTGAGAATAGAGGGTAGTTTGTGAGAATTCAGCACAATAATAGCTATTTTCAAATGCTAATGAAGCAAGGTGAAGTCATTCAGCTAGGGGACAGCTGAGGTTTTTCCTCCCGTCTCAGTATGGAGCAGATGTGGTCTGAAATGTTCCCTTCCTCTGTTTGCTCACTGCAAGTATTATTAACACGGATTTATTAACCATAATGGGTATTTGCCCTCACCCTGCAATAAACTCAGCTAAAAGCACACTCTTGAATAACATGTTACTGCAGATACTGTTTTGTTCACCAGCCCAGACATCCAACATTTCCTTTGCTTGGGATGATGGGAGGTGCTGGGTGAACCCATCTGCCAGAGGCTTTTGAGCCTTTTTGGGGGTATTTTGCTGCACGCAGCGAGATCCTGGTTCTTTGCTGGGGTAGCTGTGACTACCGTGGTCTATTAGACAAGACCTTTGCTCCCAAAACCTTCCACCTTTACTTATAATTTTGACTGTAAGTCTTGGGGTTTGACTGCTGCCACGCAGCTCAAAAGCCCACTTCCTTTAAGGATGCGACTGCTGTAGTAGCACGACCATCAAATGCAGCTTAGTCCCTGTTTATGAAGGCACCACAAATGTGTGGTGCCAGTGGAAGCAAGGGGAGGACTTTGCACAACACGCTTTGGGGAAGTGGCAGGAGGAGAGCTCTGCCTCAGACATGCAGTTTCCTCATTATTGGTACCCCCACCTCCTGAAGTCGCCTTCCTGGGGTTTGTTTTAGGCTGAGGACTGTTGCTTTTAGGTTGTCCGGAACCGAGGATCTCAGTACTGGTTGGGCAGGAGAGGTGAATACGCAGGGAAGAGCCAGGGCTGTGCCTGGGCCATCCTGTTTCCGTGGACAATTGCAATTAGGTCCTTTTCTGTATTGTCTCAACAAGAGGCTAATTAGTCATCAAGCTGGAGCTCCTGGAGGATAATTAAGCTTTATAACTGTGGGTTCTCCTTGGTTGATGAGAAAGAGGAGGCAGTACCCTCAGAGGCCAAGAATGCCGCCCTGCAGCTACTCTGCCGTACCTCATAATTGATCTATTGTTTCAACAGCAGATAATTCCTCATTTCCTTGTAATTAGCTCTTTTTAGTGCCTCACACTGTATCCCAATATTAGCTGTAATGACTGATAATTTACCCTCAAGCCAATCAGAAGCTGCAAAATGAAATATTGGCCTGGGTGAGCATTTATGCTTTCAGATAACATTCTTTTGTTGTTGTTGTCACCAAGAGGAATCAAGCCATTGTAGTGACATGTTTTTTGGATGTGGGTGTTGAACGGGGTATAAGCTTGTTTGGTTTTGTTGCTGCTCATTTACGTTAATGACCGACTACTGCCGAAAGACAAAAAGAACTACTGCTGAATCCTGTTTCTCTCTTTCTGCCCACAGAGGCATTGTATTTCCTTGGTTTCAGGGAATTCTGTTACTCCAAAGGCCGTGTGTGATGCTTTCAATTCCAAGTGCCTGTTGGCCCTTGCCTGTCGAGAGTTCGCTTTTATGAGCTTGCAAGCCTCTGGCCCTATTTTATGAAATTACTGCTCTCATACTTTATGAGCTTGATTTGCCTCAGAGTAGCTTCCTTCAAGTTACTGTTGGTTTATACCAAGTTATATCGCTGATGGGAGAAGTGAGTCATACTCAGCATGTGTTGCTTTTAGGAGACTAGCAGTGAGACATTACATAATGCCAGCTTGGGTTTGCCTTTTTTATTTAAAAAAAAAAAAAAGGCCTTCCTGCTCTGCTTTCAGCATCTGCTGCCTGAAGAACAGATGAGCTGCTGTGGGCATACAGCTGAGCCCTCACAACTGTACTGCCATGAGCCTAAAGCCCTTCAGAACACAGAATGGTTGAGGGCTGGAAAGGACCTCTGAAGGTCATCTTGTCCAACCCCCCCTCTGCTCTCACGGGGCCACCTACACCCGGTTGCCCAGTCCAACATCCAGATGCCTTTTCAACATCTCCAGGGGTGGAGACTCCACAGCCTCTCCGGGCAACCTCCGCCAGTGCTCTGTCACCCTCAGAGTAAAGAGGCGTTCCTGATGTTTAGAGGGAACCTCCTGCATTTCTTTATGGGACTCTCTCCAGTATGTGCATGTCTCTCCTACCGGGGAGCCCTGAACTGGACACAGCACTCAGGGGTGCTTCTCATCCCCAGCAGGCCCCTCCTTGTAGAAGGGCATGAGGTCCAGCAGAACCCTCTCTTCACCTTCTCCATCACTTCAGTCAAGGAGGTGTTACCAACACACTCCAGGAACCTCCTGGATTGCTCATGCCCTGCTGTGTTTCCTCTCCTGTGGATGTCAGTGTAGTTGGAGCCCCCTGTGAGGACCAGGGTCTGCAAACACGAGGCTGCTTCCAGCTGTCTGCAGAAGGCCTCATCTGCTTGTTTTTCCACCCAGTACAATGTTACCCTTCGCTGTTCTCTCTTTAATCCTTATCCATAAGCTCTCAGTTGGCTCCTTATTCATCCCCTGGCACATCTCCACACATTCCAGCTGCTCCATCACATCAAAGGAGACTCTACCACCCCCTTCTTTCCAGTGCATCCTTCTTGTAGAGCCTGTATCCCTGCACTGCAACACTCCCAAATGTTTTGAAGTTATGGAAGTCATCCCACCACATCTCTGTGGTCCCAACAGGACTGGAGCTTTTCAGCTACACACAGGTCTCTCTCTCTCTCTCACAGTGTTGATTCCTCACACCGTGTTCACAAGCATACGTGCACTTCAGAGAAGCACCCCAACATGCTTAGCTCCCAGAAGGGGTTTGAGGAGATAACATCAGCCCTCCTACTGCCTGGCTTGGTGAGGTAGAGACCCTCCCTCCCAAGCAGATGCTGCTCCACAAGCAGGATCCCATGGTCATAGAACCCAAAACCCCGTCTTGAACATCAGTTGTGCGAATAACTACCGACCTGCACCGAGGAGAACATCACCAGAGCCCCCAGTCCTTTGCCTGCTACCCCTCGGTCTCTACAGCCACTTGACACTCTCCAGGTTGCCCCTGATGGTGTCACTGATGCCCACACAAAAGAACAGCAGGGGTAGCAGTCACAAAGTTGGACAAGCCCAGGCAGCCCCTCCACAACATCCCACTGTGGATGGGAGCTGAGGCTCTAGGCCTCTCTAGATGATAAGTCAGGTTGGCAGGTGGGTGCCTCTGTCCCCTGCAGCAAGAAATCACTACACACACTCACACTTTCTTCCTAGAGGTCTTGGGTGGCTTAGGGACAAGCGGCTTATATCTTTGGCTTAAAGACACATCTGGCTTCTCTTTTAACGAGCGTGGAGAACCTGTTTTGTCATGATAAGCTCTTAAGCAGGGCAGAAGCTCTCCTTTTAGTGCCAGAAATCACCCCCTTCAATCCTTCCCCTTCTCCAGAGGTTTCATTTACCTTGATAGTGGAGGTGGACGCTGTTTACTTCTCTGCTGTGGATGGGAGCTGAGGCTCTTCAGCTGCCGGGTCCCACAGAAGATCCTGTCTGGCTCCCATGAAACTTCTCACTCGCTTCCTCCTGTAACTCCTTCGCTTGGCACCACAGCTTCTCCAACACAACCTACCTCCTGCAGGACAGGGGGCCATCTCTCCCACCCTCAAAGAGAGGCCCTGGGCGCTCCCCGCAGCCTGAGGCTTGGAGGGCTGCGCCCACCACCCAAACCTCTGCCTGCTTCAAAAACCTCTACCCTCGCAGGGGCAGCTGCTCCAGCATCTGCTGGGGGAGCTGCCCCATGGTGTGCCACCACCATATCTGAGAGCGTTCTTAGTGGAAAGGATCTAGCTGAGCCCACCTTCACAGGAGCCTTTACGTACACTTCCACATTAGGTGAGGGTGGCTTGGGCCTGGCTCTTATATAGTCCTCACCCAGTCACCCAATCAATGGCTAATAGGGTGATTGACCCTCCCCAATTAGGGGCCGGGGCCAGGTGCAGCGGGGGTTTGGAGAAGCTGGTGATGGTCATTAGAAGCCGCTAGAGCTTGCTCAGGCCTGCAGCCTTGTGTCTCCCATTGTATTTACAATCAGCAGCACCCTCAAGTTCTCAGATGATTCCCAGGTGTGCCCCGGTGATCCTGGACCTTGTCCCAGAAGATCCGGAAGGTCCCACAGCAGAACCCAGAGGGTGTGCACAAACCTTCCTTGGTTACCTCTGGGAGCTGTGCCCATTCCTTTGCCGATGGTGTACAGACAGCTTGGTACAGGGCTCAGCCCTTGCTTTCTTGGATTTACCTGTCATCTGGGTTGGAAACAGCCTGAAAATAACAAGCGTCATTTCACCAAACACTCATTTGTTGTTGCATTATACCTGTCCGGTGCTTCAGTTCCTAACAAGGAGGTAGCACCAGCTTGTTGGCACATGACCACAGACTGTCCCATCCGGGTAATGTCCACCCTCGGTGCGATACCCCAGTGCAACACATTCCTGACCTGGCAGCATCTCTGCACGCCGAGCAATAGCTGGGCCCGTTCCTGCCCAAACGTCAGCGCGAGTCCCTTCAATAAACATTGTGAGGAGTTCACCTCTTCAGGAGACATCTTGCACACGTATCAAAGTTAAGCCGCTGCTGACCAAAGGCCTTTCTGGGCAAACGCCGCTTGGACGGACTCATCTCGGCACTTGCCGAGACAAAAAGGAAGCGCAAAGCTCAGCCGGAGCCGTTTGAGGAGGGGGCACAGCAGAGATTTCCTAGAACCAGTCCCCAGGCGTAGGAGAGAAAAAGCTGGGCAGCAGGCGCAGATTTTACAGAGCGGTGGCTGCTGGGAAAAAAGAAGGAAGGTCTCGGGCTTGTACCCTGCAGGCTCCCCTGAGCGACAGCCGTCAGACAGCGGCTTTATTCCACCGCCGTCACCGGCAGCTCTGTGGCACCCTGTTTCAAAATGCCTCCACCCAGGCTTTTTTTTTTTTTTTTTTTACCTCTGAATTATTCCCCGTTTTCTTGATGATTTTTTTGCTCCCCTTAGGAAACACCACGAAGAGCCAAAGCGGTTGGTATTTTCTCCCACGTTGCTCTACAAATATCAGAGTGTTCATGGTGCTGTGACAAAAAGCATCTGAGCTTCTCTCTTTGAACAGAACAGACACAGAAGATGGTGGTGAGAAGCTGCTGGCCGTGCTGCAGCCCTCTCCAGAGAGCTCCTGGGGTTGCTAAATAAGCCCTGGGATTTCTGTTTCAAAACAGACCTCAAACGCCTCCCTTCCCTCCCACCAAAACATTGCTCTGCCTTCTCCTTTTGCAGTGGCAGCCCCGTGCTTTTAACTGGCAGGTTTCTTTAAAACGTTTGGAAAACCAGCTCTAAAATGAGGTCAACTTGATGTGCACTCCCAGGAAAATTCTGGTTGGAGGAAAAGAAGTGGCGAGTGTGTGATGCACATGAGCCTGCCCGCATGATGCTGCCAAAACATCTCACAGGCTTGCCTTTGTAGCAGGCTGGGGGAGTTCGCTCTGCTTGAGTCATCCAGGCAAGCGGCGAGGGCCTTGAAAAAAAAATCACCCCCTTCCCAATGTAGGTCTCTGGCTGCCTTCTGCACAGGTCAGCTACGCTGCTCGTTAAAGGTGCACTATCATACGTGTACCTGTGGCCTATTCGTGGGTGATACTAAGGCATTCCTCATGGGGAACACGTTCTTCTTTTAATGTATATTGGTATTCATGCCACAGAACTCATTCAGATGTTGAAATTTGAACCTGCATCCCCCAACATCTTTTCCCTAGCTGTTTAACTTGAAAAAGATCATCTGTTGTCGCACAGCTCCGTCCGGCTACTTCCACGAACCAGGCTGCAACACGGTTTGCCTTCTGCAGCTCAAACCCGTTCCTTCAAACCCACGCCGGTTCTCTGCTCGTTGCCACCGCATCACGTTGTGCTTTGGCGAGCTGAGAAGACAAAGCTAGGCATCGATTGGCGCCGGTGAGACAGGCACGGAAGATTGTGCCTCTAAACCACAGAAACGTTGTCCTCTTAGCGCTGTTATGTACGCAGAAATCGGGTAAAATTGCCAAAGCAGTCGGTGCCTGCTCCTTTTTTCTCTTCCCAGATGAAAGCAACACCGTAGGCATTTACCTCCGGCCTAAATTTCCAGCCTGCTTTACTGACACGGGGCGAGGAAAGAGTTAAGCAAAGAGAAAGCCCCAGATACTAAAATTAACACCCATCCCACCCCCTCGCCCACAGCTTTGAAATTTCTCCTCACAGCTTGCAGTTAGAGGGTTTCTTCTAGCAGGGCCAATGCTGTTGTCATCATTGGAAATCACAGATGGCTGGCGGCAGCTCGGAGGAACTCGGTCGCCTTCCTCTCTCCTCCTCCTGCTTCGCCTTCCTCCCCCGCCCAGCAAAGCCTGGTTGCAGGTCATCTGTGAGATGTTGTATTATTGCTCGCTAAAGCTGAAGCAGATTTGGCTGCTAGGCACTGCAAATACTTAACGGGGTCTGCAGAAACACATGTGGTGCTACAGCTCTGTTGGAATTACCCTCTTTGTCCAGAATACGCCGGGATTTATGTGCAAAATAAAGGTAGTGAGGCTTAGGCTGCCTCTAGTCCTAGAACTCTTGTTAACTGGCTTATGAAATGATCTGTATTAAAAAGACGAACAACCAAACCAACCTCCACAAAAAACCTGAAAAATCAACTCGCAGCCAAACCCAAGGAGGTTTTGATGACTGCCCTGCCTAATTTCAGTGATCCTGTTCGCAGCAGGAGGCACTTTGTATTGTCAGTGTGATTATAAAGCCTAACAAAACCAAATTTTTAAAAGTCGATCCTACACAGATGCACACCCCCTGAACCAAAAAGCGTTCCTGGCTGGGTAGCTGTCTGCCCCGGTTACTGCAGACACAAAACTGCGCTTGAAAACTGTGGCCTGCAGCCCTCAGCAGCGTAAAACTTCTCCAGGGAGACTGAAAGGACCTCTTTAAGTAGGGGTTAGCTGTAAACTTGGATCAAAAAGGAAGATCTTTACGAGACGAGTGACGTTTCAAGGACCCAGTCGGGGGATTTTTAATGGATAAGGATTTTTAATGCCTCTCACAAGTGAAAACCTCACACCGAAGTTTTGACTCTCTAATTTCAGAGCAAGATTCAACCTGCAGCTGGTAGACTGCTCACCGGAGACGTCAAAACAAAGCCAGCGCGTTGCCTTGGCTCACTTCTCCTTCACCAACTTGCCAGCAGTTCTTTAAGAAGTTTCGGTGTAGCCGGTTAACCTGCCAGTGAAGATTAGGAAATTTTAAGAGGTGTTTGAATAGTGGTTTAAAAACTCCCAAAGTGACCACATAAAAAAAAAACCAAACACCCCACCAACCACCACCCTGGAGCTGAAGTTTTATTTTTAATCAGGGAAGCAGAAAGCTTGCGTGAAGTGCTTTATGGTGACTGTCACAGCTTCGGCAGTTCCTCCAGCCATGGTGCTCTTTGACGTTGCTTTTCTGCAATGCTCAGCTTTTATCATCTCGACCTGAGCAGAGCAAAGAGCTCCAGTCCCTCCACGGTCTCCACCCAACTTCCCTGCGCTGGGTTTCAGGAAGCTGTGCGTTCCATCTGGTTTCTCCTCCTCTCTGCAGCGGCTCCCTTGGGTACAAGCCTTCATACATGCAGAGCATGCTGGCTTTTTTTTTTTTCTTTTTTTTTTTAAATGGAGCGGTTTATCTGATTAAGAGCTATGTAAATTTAGATGCAAACTCGTTTCAGCCCTGGGGGTGCTTGGCGAGTTGGCTGCTCTCGCTGCTGGAAAGGTCTGCGCGCCACTGTTGCTCCAAGGGAAACTTTCAAGCGCGTCATTCCCCTTTTTTTTCTCCTTATAAAGATTATTGCGCCTCAGCCCTCATTGAATCCCCTCCCTAGTTCAGAAAGGAAAGGTTATTTTTCCCTCGGCAACTCGACAAGCGTTGGCATCACTGCTCACTAAAAACGGCCCTTGCAGGGCCATTGGGATGTCAGGGTGCTCCAGGGACACCCCTGAGCTCTCTGCTGGGGCCACTGACCTGCCCAGGCAGCACAGGGACAACCTAAAAAGGGATCAGAGGAATGAAAAGACCTTCTCTGGGCCCAGAGGCCTGTGAAACCCATTTGTGTTGTAAATACGGCAGGAATGTTTGCCAGTCACAACAGAAAAAAGAAAATGGTGCCTGAGGATGCTCACTTTGGCCTGAATTTTTTTCAGGTGCTTTCTCCAGTGTTTTGAGGAGCGGCTAATTACTCTCTCTTTCCTGCAAAAACCAAGAAAAGACCATCAGTATTTCATATTAGGAGAGACCTGGTTGGGCAAAATATAGCTACCGATGGTTTTCTGACAAGTGTGCAGCAAGGAGCTTGCTGTCTCCTGGCTCTGGGTGCTCAGTGCTGGTTCCCTGGCTTGGCAGAGCCTTGGGTCTGGTCCTCACCTCAGGGTCTGGTCCTCACCTCTGGGTCTGCTCCTCTCCTCAGGGTCTGGTCCTTGCCTCAGGGTCTGATCCTCACCTCTGGGTCTGCTCCTCACCTCTGGGTCTGCTCCTCACCTCTGGGTGTGGTCCTCGCCTCAGGGTCTGGTCCTCATCCCAGGGTCTGGTCCTTGCCTCACCATCTTCCTCTCTGCGTTTGTTTCACCTTACGGAACACCAAGTGCTCGCGCACACCTTTCATCGCTGTCTTCTCCAGGTGTGGTGTGAGAGACTGTAGCTGGTACTTTCTTGGATGTTACCCACTTAGCATTACCTGGTACAGAGCAACGGACAATATGCAGGCTCAGTGAAATAATAAATAAATTTTAAAAAAAAAATCACCCATCTTTTGCTCTGCACAGGCCTAGAGAAGCCCCTTTTCTTTCTTTCTCTTCCCTTTTTGGAAGCACCCCTGGCTCTGGAGGTGGTGGGTGATCCAGCCTCTGGGAACCAGCCCTGTCCACAGGACAACCTGTCTGGTCTGGTGGGAGGCTAATGAGATGCTAATGAGGCCCCCGAGGGGATGAGCTGGGGGCCGGGGGAGGGCAGGCCGTGAATGCGCATCCCTGTTTCCCCTTCAGCTTCATGTACACTGGTAACAGTTTTTAAACCCTGAGGTTTCAAAAGGAAATGCAAAAATGAGTAAATGCAGATAAATAACCCGCGGTTCAAGCCACGGTTCTGTTCAGAGGAACCTCATTTCACCTCTTCCTGGGCGGAGCCTCCCTCTTGTCAAGCAAGAAACTTTTGAATAGGGATTTTTCAGTCCGCAGCGACATTCGGCCATTTGGGAACTGATGGGAAGGGATTGTGAGCTACACTACAGAGCATGTTGAGCTCATCCTATTCCCTCCGGCCAGAAAACTCTGTATATGGCCCCATTCCCCTGGCATGTAGGGCTATGGCGAGCTAGGACAGCCTCTCCTTTGGTCACGGGGAAGCATTTGTTTTACAAAAATCGAATATAAAAGGAGTTTCTGTTCAGGACTGAGAGGCGTGATGTTTATTTGCCACTTAAAACCTGCTTGGCTCTAAGTGGGACTTGAGTGCAGGTTCGGTGGGAATCACGCCCATTAAAAACTCCTGTAAATTGGTAAAGAAAAATATTTGTTGCAGAGCTCCCCTTACCTCCCTAAAAGCACGCCGAATCTCCCTCTGTTCAGGATTATTACTATTCATATGGTGTTATTATTTATAATAAAGGGATTGTTTTCACTGGGAAATTTGTTTCTTTTCCCTGATGGCACGTGTTGCCTTATTTCCTGTGAATACAGCCCAAACCCGCATCATTCCCAGAGGGGTCCTTAGCAGAAGCCTGGTTAGCGGCTGGCCCATATCCACCTGCTGCCGATGTCGCAAGAGCTCGCGGGAGGGATTCAAAGTTGAAAGAACTTTCCCATGGATTTACCCTTCAGGGCTGAATTGTTTTGCCTAAGTGACGTAATACCGTCAAGAAATTTGCGGCCAGAGCGATGGTAGGCGGCATTAGAGCGAGCTGAATAAACTTCTCAATCGGATCGTCTTCTCCATTTGAAAGCAGGTCTGGAATCTGTTGCTGTTAAAAAAACCCCAAACCTTGGCTTTGCTTGGTTTGTCAGTTCAAACTTCCAAGTTTCTTGACACGTCACTGCTGAGTGAAGCTGCGCTGGGCCGGGAGAACCCCCTTTTTTCTGTTTTGTGTGTAGCAGAGTGTTTTCCTTTAAATTTTATGCTTTTTATCATGGCTTCTGGCGGTGGCAGCAGGTGTTTCTCGCGTACCGCAGGCCTCGCCGAAATTTCCTCCCTCGCTTACCTGGCTTGTAGTCGGTTCATGCTTTGCAGAGCTTGTCCCTGGGTGTGCCACGGGTCTCCTCCTTTAAAACACATTTCCTATCTAAAACTAGAGATGTGCCCTAAAGTTTTGTGGATCCAGCGTATTTCCAGAGTGATTAGAGCAGAGAGGAACCTTCCTGAACCCCCCCGGTCCATCCGCCCTGCACACGAAACAGGCCGCGGCTTTTGTGAGAAGCTACACACCGTACCACGCAGGGAGGGAAAACATTGATCTTTTTGTCGGGCTTCAGCTCGTAAATCATTTCAGCTCTCAAACAAGCGCTCCTCTGTTTTGCGCAGAGCTTCCCGCTGCTGCCGAGTACCGGGGTAAGGCTGGCACCAGCCAGCCTCCGAGGCTGGGATTTGGGAAGGATGTTTGAGTGTCAGCCTTAACTTCCCTTGAGGTCACTGGTAGACTGGTTTTAACTTCAGCAAGATTTGGGCCGGGGCAGCCACCTTCCTGAAATCCCCTTTCTATTTGCCGCACGGCTCCTCCCTCTCGTCACGTTATTTTCCCCAAAACACTCCTGAAGCGGGAGAGGTCTTGCCAGATCGCCTGCGTAACAGGGAAGCAGAAAACCTCCAAGCGCAGGACTCGCCAACCCACGGAGGTGCTGTGGACAATTTTGGCCCAGCTTCATCTGAACCTGAGCCAGCTGGTTTGGGTTTGCCAAGTACCCCATCCCTGTCTGCTACAGATGAGCCTGTTCTGTTTCTTGCGGCTTTAGTCACCTTTGTGCTGTCTTCTGGCTCAGAATTTCACCAGACTGTCTTTGGTTTTGCAGGTAGCTGTATCCAGCTGGGTGGCAGGTGGATCCAAGGGTTACCATGAAGTTTTCAGGACCCCTGGAGAGCCAGAGGTTGTCTCTCCTTCTGGAGACGGCAATCTCTAGGGAAGCTCAAATGTGGAAAGCACATGTGCCGAAAATTCAGCCTAATCAGGTAACGTCTCTTCTTCACGTTGTTCGTCTTCATAAAGGCTTGGGAGTATCCCCTGGTGTATTTTTACCTGAACAGCTGAAGCTGTTGCATGAGAAGTTACCTTCTGCTTGAGGCCCTGAGACAGCACGTTGACAGCGAAAACCTGACTTGGCCGCCTTTCCCCGTGCTGGGCCCGGCTCTTCCCGAGCGTAAGTCCGCCCGGTTCTGCAGGGTGGGCTGCGGCCGTATCGGCTGAAGCCAGGTGAGGATCTGGCCTGGTAAGGCACTGTCTGCTTCAGGAAGAACCCCACTGACTGGAGAGGACTATTTATGGAGCAGGATGCAAGCCCGTGTCGAGGGAAACAGAGCCGGGAATGTTCTCATAGGACTGGAGGAAAATTCCGGGTGGAAGGGACCACAGGGAGTCTGTAGTCCAGCCTCCTGCTCAAGTTCTGTAGCAGGGCCAGCTGGGAGGTTGGACCAGGTTGCTCACGGCCTTACACAGCCTGAATTGTGTCCGCAGAGGAGGCATCTGCCTAGCACGTGCGCTCAGAAACGCCTCCGAGCTCCACAAAGCTTTGTTTAGAACAAAACGTGAAATGTGACGGTGCTTGCTGTAGAGTTCCTGGTGCTTTGTCGCTGGGTCGGGCAGAAATAACCACGCTGACGGGCTCAGACCCAGCCTTGCTGGTCTTGATTCCTGTGAGATGTTCAGTTGTTGTCGAAGCTGATCAGTGCAGAGCTCGGGTTTTCTGCCTGCCTCCATGTTGCGCAGAAGCAAATACGTGTTTAAGGGGCTCAGCATTGGTTTTGTTAATCCACGTTTAGGTTTCCAAATAAGTGGCCTGGTTGCCAGAGTGTCCTGTAGCCGTGGCTGTCCTGGGGCACGTACGACTGGAGACCCTGGTTTACAGTAAACCAGTCATTCCACGTGCTGGCAGTCTTCCTGGGCTTCGTGGCTGTAATGCAGGGAGATGAGATTGCAGCGTAACAAGACAGGTTAGGGACTCACAGAGTGCAACCAAACCAGAGTCCTGTGTGAAGATTTCACAGGGACAGGGCGCTTGCGTCTTCGCCTTGGTGGCTCAGGAACCACCACCTGCTCTAGCTGGTCTTCCAGGCAATCGCTCCCTTCCAGGAGACAAGGATCTCCACCTGAGCTGCCTCGGAGCTGTCGCTGCAGCAGCGGGACTGACCTCAACCCACTGTGGTTGAGGTTTGCAGCACCTGGTGACGTGTGAAATACTTGGGGAAGTTAGCGGGCCTCTGCTGGCTGTGAAACCCTGAGGCAGCTCTGCTGCCCGCTGGGAAAAGCCAGAGCAGGATCCGGTGTGGGAACAGCCTGGTGGCTAACGCCGTGGTGAAGGTTGTGCTCCACAGCAGCATCGCTGGCCTGGCCTGGACACATAGCAAGTTTGTCCTTTTAGTGCATGAAGGTTCTCTCCCCTCCCTCCTCCCCTGCGCTTTGACCGTGTCGCTGAGGTCCCTGCTTTGGAGCGTTTCCTGGCCCTCTTGCTTGTCCCCCAGGGTTTCTACCCCTGGCATTTCCACCCCTAAACCTCCCTTGTCTTCTTTGTAGCCTTTTTCTTTGTCTTCACCTACGCATCAGTTCAGACATGGACTTTATCAGCTGCAAAGGCACCTCATTAAATGTTTTCTGGCAGTAAACAATCATTAAATTGGATTGAAATCTGCGTGTTAGCTGTGTGAAGGTCAGGTTCAAAAGGGCCCATGAGCACAGCTGTCTGCTGGGGGGAAGCAGTGCCACGGTGCAGCTGAAAACCCTCTGTCTGTAGCCACACGTCCCCTGCCATCCGTGACACCCAACTTTTCCAGCTGCCGCGCGTTCCCCGACTCGTGCAGCGACGTCGGAGCCACGGCCGCACAGTGTGAATGACCCCATTGCCCGCAGTCTCTGGGAGAAGGTCCTGCTCCCTGACACCTCCTGCTGAAAGGGCTGCAGGAGCCTCCAACCTGCCCGGTACCCAACGGCTGCTTATTTCCCGTGACAGCCAGGAAACCTGCGTCCTTCTGGCTGTCAGATCTGGCAGCCCCGCTCCTTGCTGCAGAGGTGGAAGGGCCTCGAGTGAGGTGCTCTGGTTTGCAGCTCAGAGCTGTGAGTGCTCCTGCAGAAGTGCAGCCATCCGGCTGGACACGCACCATAACGGGTTTGCTGGAGGCAGCTTTGGAAGTTGAGGAGACAGTTTTGGTTCTAATGGTTAAAAGCGGAACAAACTCCGTTTCTAAATGTGTGTGTCAAAGTTCAGATCTTTAAAGGAAGACAGAAACGCGTAGTTACCAGAAGACTTGCCATTTTTAGGCCAAGCAGCAGAATCTGCTGGGGACTCTGGTCCTGATCATTTAATTTGTCTGATTTTTGGTTCATTTCTCCTTGTCTGGAAACTCCCATTTCCTACCAGCACGTAGATTTCTTTCCGTTTCCCTCCTTCAAATACAGGCCGCTGGCTCCAGGTATTGGCAATACATCAAAGCCAGATCTCGGGGGGCTTTTCAGCCCCCAAAACCAGGCGGGCTGAGGCTGGAACCCTCCTGGTGCTTCCGAAGGGATTTGGTCTGTTCTCTTCCCCCCCCCCCAGCCTTGGGTTGTACAAGGTGCAGATGACATTCAGAAGGTTAAGGCTTGAGAAATCAAGCAGTCCGGACTGATCAAGGGTTGCTTTCTGCGTGTTACCGAGTAACTTGGCAGCGGAGAGCTGCGTGAGCCAAAGTTTTATTTTTTTATAGAACCAAGAACGTCACTTCTATGGTTTCCCCTTTCTTGCCCGTTCTGGCTCTTTCTTTCTGCCTCCTGATGTGTTCTGTGCACCTGGAGACCTCAGTTTATTTCCATTTTTTCCACTGTCTCCCCACCTGACCTTGGGTCTGTCTTTGAAGCTTCTGGCGCCTGTTTTTAGCCTGCGGGCGACTCGGAGACCGACTTACGGATTTTGTGGAGCAGCGTGAGGTTAACGCACCCGGCTCCCGGGCTGTGCCAGCAGTCATCGCCCTCCCCGGCCTTTGTGCACGCTAACCGTGCCGACGGCAGAGGCTGCGCGGCTTCAGCTCTTCGCCAGCCCACAAACCCCGCTTCTCGCGGCTGTCGGGAGAGCACCTCCGATTCCCAGCTGGTACAAGTGAGAAGCAGCGCAGCGGGCGTCAGTCGGGCTGGTTTTGGTGTAAAACAAGCAACCCTGAGACCCGAGACAGGACCGATTTGGCCGCGCCATTTACTGCTGCCCTTTTCGGAGTGCTGGTCAAGGGCACCTGCTTGGTCTCCAGGCAGAAACACAGAGGAGAGAGCAAAACATCTCTGTCTGGGACAGCAGACAAGACAGGAAAATAATTACCAGGTGAGGTGTTTTTCCTAGATTAGGCAGCAATAAAGTTGAGTCACGTTTGAGTTCATAGATAATATTTATTTTAGAGCGCATTTTCAAAAGTCCCCAGGGATTCTCGGAGGCGGTTCGTGCTGTGCTCGCACTCCAGAGCCCGAGTCACGGCCTCCAGCCCTGGCTGGATTGCCCGTCAGTCCCCAGGGTGGTTGTTCGGTCTGTCTCGGAGCAACCTGCTGCCGCTGTGTGAAAACAGCGCCTGCGGTTGCTGGGCCTGGGTTAATTTTCCCTAATTGGAGCCGTCGCGCCAGGCCAGCGTGCTTTTCCACCCGGGGGTCGAGTCCTGCAGCGGTGAGCTTGTGGCGACAGAACAAAGAGCTGGCCACACGCAGAGGGTGCGTGGCAGGAGCGATGGGAAAGTACCTCCACGGCAAGGAGGAACTTTTGCTTTCCAGCCCAAAGGGGCTTTTTTTACTTTCAGCCACAGCAGCGTTTTGGTTTCGCTTTTCATTTTAGATAACTAAGGAACAGCGACCTCACTGCTTAATTAATTTCACAGCGCTGCATTCCTTATTCGTGAAACCAGGATGACACAGGTACAGCCTGGAGAGAGGGGGACAAACACCGACAGATTGGCGGGGGAAGCTCCTCGCTTGGACATAGCAGCAGGGTTTGGGGGGCGCGGGGGGAACACGTCTCGCTCCTTCTGCCCATCTCTTAAAACAGGCCATAAAGAGGGAGGTTTAAGCTCTTCCCGTGTGAGGGAATTCCCCCAGGCCCTGCCTCCCTGGCCAGGAGCTGCCGCTTTCTCCCCTCCCCTAGAGCAGATGTTGGGGGGGATGCGGAGGACGGAGGCTACAGCCCTCCTGCTGCAGCTCCCCGGTGACAACCCAGGGCCTGGGCCCGTTCCCACTGGTCCCACCAGGGAAGCTGCGCCAGGACGAGGTGGTGATCTACGAGTCAGAGGCAGGTTTTTAAAGTCAAGTTTATTTTGTTGGACGGGGTGGTTTCAGGCTGGCTGTCAGCAGGTACACCCCGAGCTTACCTGCCGGGTTCACCCAGGTGCTGCCTTGCCAAAATAATCCTTTAAGCCGCTTGAAACCCTCCCAAGTCTACAACATGGTCCAAACATGGCTGTGGTTGTAAGCCCTTCGCTATGGCTTTGTCTCCTGCCATCTATAAACGGGCACAACGAATAAAGCAACACGGAACTCCCGCTGCTGCCTGCAGCGTGCTCGGTAAGGACAGCCGGCATTTAACACCCCCAGGTACACTCCAGGTCCCTAATCCTGGATGGTCCTAGATGTTTCTAGCAGAGCATTTAATAAACTCCCTCCTGCTGTGCGGTGCATTCGTTATCCTCCCAGGGCCCTCAGAGTGAGTGCAAGGCGTTGCAGACAGCGGGTGTCCTGCCCCAGGGGGCTCACACCTCACCCTCCAGCCGCAACAGCAGTTGGAGAAGGAGTCGTGATTTCTGGCAAACGAGAAAACCGATTTTCTCTTTCCTCCTGAAAAAGGGTAGGTGCTTTTTGAAAAGCTGCACGACTGGCAGCCGGCGTCCCGCCTGGGTCAGACACAGCCCTGCTGACGCCGCTGCAGCGTCGGGCTTCGGGAGGGAAGACAAAGCAGGACTTTGTTCTCCTGGGCAGCACCTGATGCGGCGCTGACAGGGCAGAGGTAGCGCCGCTGTACAGCTGGAGGAGACGGCTTTGGATACACAGCTCCCTGGTGTACTTTTCCTAAGGGATTGCATTTCCACAGCCTGCCCCGCTCCATGGTGGAGGTGGAGCTCGGCCCCAGTAAGGGAGTTAAGCACAGAGCGAAGATGTCACACTGCAGTGACAGCAGAAGGGGGGACGCTGGTGTCCCCGGGAGGACTTGGTGTAATTACAGTCCTGCCTACCACAGTCTGCTTGCCTCCAGGGCAGGACAGGCAGCAGACCTGTAACGCAGCACCGCGTGAGGCACACGGTAGGTGCGTCAGTGATGGATGGAGCTTGGGAGTATTTCTTTTGCATCAATATTGGCCGCTTTTATTTTATAAAATCCTGCTACTTGCCCCATGTTGTTGCTGGGAGGGCAGCCACAGCTCAGCCCCACAGTGCTGGTTGTTTCGCACACCCTTAGCTTGCTTTTCCACAGGAACCGGTCAGCCAGCGGTTCGTTCCGTTTCTTCCTCCAAAACCATCTCAGCAGTAGCCAAAAGAGCAGGAAGACCTTGAGCATAGCACTAGAAATGTGTCTGGTTTCACTTCTCACTTCCGGACACATCCTTATCATCACCCCGAATAATCCCCGCTGAAGTGAGAGCAGACGTTTACCTGGCTGAACCGAGAGGCTCTAGCAAAGCTGTAAATATGTCCTGAACAAAGTCAGAGGGAAAGACTTTATGTCAGCGACTGATTCCAGCCATCTGCGGTTGAGATTCAGCTACCGTCCAAAGAGCTCAATAGCGGTGACTTGGGCCAGAAAGTTAAACCCCCCCAAACCCAGCCTTCCTGCGGTGAAACTGTACCGGCTCTACCCCCCTCCACAGCGAACGGTGCTGCTAAAGGGCTCCGGGAGCTGTTTGGAACTTCTTCTTTTCACATGCACTTCGCTAAAAATATCCCCATGATCTGAAGGAAAACCAAACCTTTCCTCTCCAAGCGCCAGGGCGGTCCCTGCCCTCCTGCCTGTCCAGCTCCCCGGGCCTGGCTGGTTTTCTTCAAGCCGGGCGCTTCTGTCCATCTCCTCCCTTCTGAGGAGATGCAAACCATCAGTTCATCTCAGAGCTAGCCTGGAGAATGCCCTCTCAGTACCTGGGAAGCTAGAAGCCACCCTTTCTCTTCTCTCCAACGTCCTGTGATGTTAGAGGGTGCTCTATGGAAAATGGTCTTATCTAGGGCGGCTTTCTTGGGAGGGGGTAAGTAACAGCAAGAACAAAGCGGTGACCGAGGCTGGCTCGAGGCCCCCCTCGCCAAAGGAGGCTTCGTCTCCGCCCCGCATGACTCCTGTGGAGGTAGAGAAGGTTTGGATTTTTCTGCCGTGCTGAGCCTGCGTGTAAGAAGAGTTTGTTTTCCTCTCCAACAGGATGTAGCCATTTCTCCAAAGCAGAGGGATGAGGTCATTCAGTGGCTGGCCAAGCTCAAATACCAGTTCCACCTTTACCCGGAAACGCTCGCCCTGGCCATCAGCCTCCTGGACAGGTTTTTAGCTGCAGTAAAGGTAAATATGTGCAGATGCATGGACTGAAACACACTCCTACCACCCGCCCAGCCATTTCTGTGTCCCGTCCGAGCGGGTGGCCGTACAGAAACGCTTCCCCTCCCTGCTCTCACACCCTCTTCCTTTCTCACACACGGGTCCAACGGTCCCTGTGCCAGTCCAGGAGCTCAGTGTCGGGTGGTGGGACGGGCAGCGCGCTCTGCCACCAGGAACCCGCGGAGGCAGATGCTTTCTGTAGCCATTTCTCACCCAGTGGAAGCAGCCACAGCTTCCACCCTCCCTCTTCGACTGGGTGCTCGCTCGTAACCTGGTTTGAGCGTCGAGTTTCCGCAGCGCAGCACCTGCTCCTTTCAGCACTCGGAGAAAGGGGCTGCAGAGGTTGCACTTGAGATAAAGAGAACAGACCGACAGGCCACGATCTTAAGCCTGATGTCAAGTGATAGGTGAAGGAGAGAACGAGGTGAGCAAGCGCAGGTGCAGGCAGAGAAATGTGTTCTCAGCCTGTGTGCCTACCTTTCAGTGGGACTTCTTCGACAGAACACAAGGGACATCACCCATTAACCCACCCTATTAATAATGTCTTAATTACAAGCCTAGGGAGTTTTTATTTTTAAAGAGATCTTCAAGTAGCTGACATACTGAAGTACTGAGATGGGAAATACCTTCCAGTATCTCAACAGCTAATGCCCTTGAGGACAGTTTTTCTTTGGTGATTTGCACAGCCGAGGAGTCTGCACAGAAAGCACGAGGCTAGGAGTAAGGAGTCCTCGGCGTGTGCACGTGGTGGGTCTGGGGGCTCTGCGCTTCTCCCAGAAGGCCACCCTTCCTCCAGTAAAACTGTATTTCACCAGGTGCTACCAGGTGGCATTTCATTATTAAGCCAACTCGGCCCGTCCCCGAGGCTGAATGTAGATAGAGATCTTCAGTTTGGACACGATCCCAGAATAAATCACGGCAGCAGGTCAGGGTGTACGTAGATTTTCACTTACCTTTGCTCTCGGCGGCTCCTGAGGTGGCCGGCAGAGGACCAGCTGCCCGTAGGCTCTTTTATACTTCCCTAGTTCTCGTCCTAGGCAAGGACAGTGTTTTAAATTCTCCTCTTACCCTTCCTGTCCCGCGCCTGACCCCAGCAGCACTACCCGCTGTGGCAGCAGAGCGGCAACGGGGGGTTTTTTCCAGGTGATTTTCTCTTTCCCCTTTCTACTGCGCTGCCCTGCCTCGTGTCAGGGAGCGGACGTGGCGGAGCCGGAGGCCGGGCCGCGGAGCCAGCCGAGACCCTGGGGCTCGCTCCGCGTGTCCACCCCACCAGAGAGGATCGCGGGCGATTCCTGCGTCGCGCTCACACAGGCTTCTCTGCTCTCCTGTGCCGTAGGCCCGTCCAAAGTACCTGAACTGTATTGCAATCAGCTGCTTCTTCCTCGCTGCAAAGACCATTGAGGAAGACGAGGTAAGTTTCTTGTTCTTAGCACGGTCTCAGTCTATATTCACTCTCCCAGTCATGCCTTTGGTCGCGCGCGGTGGCTGGCACGTGCCAGGGCAGGAATGAAGCGTTTTGTGCCATTTCTGTAATGACTGGCTCTCTCATTTTGTCTTTTTTTTTGTGCTGGCTTCTGCAGAGGATTCCAGTACTGAAGGTGTTGGCTCGGGACAGCTTTTGTGGTTGTTCTCCAGCTGAAATTCGCAGAATGGAGAAGATTATCCTGGATAAACTGAACTGGGATCTTCACATGGCGACGCCACTGGATTTCCTTCATATTGTAAGTAAGGGGCTGCTCACATTCCTTCCGGTGTCTTGTCGGTGTAAATCAAGTACCTAGGCAAAAACTACCTGTATGGGAGCAACGACCTCAGGATCTGTTCCCACTTCCTCCGTAAAAGTAGTTTCTGAAAGAAAAAGCCTTGCCAGAGAATTTTGAAGGAGACTTAGGACACTTTGGGCACAGTTTCCAGAACAGGGGCCTGCCACCTGACCCGTTTTGAGGCGCGTTAAGCCACACTCTAAGGCAGAGCTCCTGAAAACCTGGCCCCCTGAGTCTCAACTGCTGGTGATTTCGCTCAGAGCTAAGAGCCAGGCAGCACAGAAACAACAGGGAGAACCAAGGAGAAAGCACTTGCTACAGAAAAGCACGGCTAGGGGACCAGATCTGTGGATAAGACAAAGGGAAGGAAAAGGGAAAAGCGTCCTGAGGTTCTCTGTTGATTTTCATCCTCTCTCCTTGCTCGAGAAGGAGTTTCTGTTGAGGACCCCTGACCTGCCAAACGCGCGCTGTTGAGAAAGAAGGGCGGGAGGGGACGAGCCCTGAGAAGCCTGGTCCCCAGGCAGATGTTGTGCATGATGGCAGGTTCCACCAGCACGGCTGCATCAAGCTGTTGGTGGGTTCCACGCACTGGGCTTCCCATGGTGCGGAAACCCATGCCTTGAAGGTCAAGCTGGAGGACCCTCGCGCGTCCAAGACACGTCGCATGCTGTTCTTGAGGTCTGACCCGGCTTGGCCCGTGGGGTGGCCCCGTGGGTGACGCCAGCTGCCTCACGTGCTTGTTTCCCCTCCCCAGTTCCACGCAGTTGCGGTGTCCAGCAGGCCTCAGCTACTGACCGTCCTGCCCAAGCTGAGCCCCTCTCAGCACGTGGCGGTGCTCACCAAGCAGCTGCTGCACTGCATGGCCTGCTACCAGCTGCTGCAGTTCAAGGGCTCCATGCTGGCGCTGGCCATCGTCAGCCTGGAGCTGGAGAAGCTGCTCCCCGACTGGCTGGCTCTCATCATCGAGCTGCTCCAGAAGGCGCAGGTGAGGGGGGGCCGCAGCGGGGAGGGACCGGGGCCACAGACCCCCGCGTCTTCCTCGGCGTTCCCGTGATCCGAGCCCACCGGCCTGACCCCAAGCGCTGATCTCTGCCCGCGGTTAACGCTTGGGGAGGACGGTTGCGCCTGAAGGGGCGGTTCTGCAGCCTTGGCCTTGAGCGCACCCAGTAGGTGACCGAGGAAGGAGCCGTGTGCCCCGATGTATCCTCCGGGCTCTCCCTGCCCCAGGGAGAAAATAAAGATGCTGGGGACAAAACCCCGTTAGCTGTGCGGCCGCTCCTGCACATGGAGCGTGCGCTGACAGGCGCCGGGGAGACCAACGCTCCCGCTGCCGAGAACACGCAGTGAAACCTTTCCCTACCCAAAAGGTCCCCCCAGGGACCTCACAAAGTGGCCGTGTTCGGGGCCTTTTGGGTGCGTTACCGCTCTCTCCTGCGCCCAGCCCGCTGAGGAGAAGCGAGGCGCATGGGGGGCTGGCGCGTTCGGAGCCGGAGCCTCTCCTCTCGGCGGCAGCGATCCCGCAACACCGGCGCCTTTGTTCTCTTCCCGCTCCAGATGGATAGCTCGCAGCTGATCCACTGCCGGGAGCTGGTGGCACATCACCTTTCCACTCTGCAGTCTTCTCTGCTGCCCAACCCTGTATATGTCTACAGTCCCCTCCAGCACACCCTGGTGACCTGTAACAGAGGAGCGTTCCCATGCCAGCCCTCCTCTGTCCCAGGGCCGGGTTTCTCCAAGGACAACGGCGGGCCAGAAGGGCCAGTCACAGGTACAGCCGCGCTCTACCAGCGTCTGCCAGCCCCCGGCGGCTGCAAGCAAGCCTCTGCCAAGCGCAAAGTGGAGGAGATGGAAGTGGACGACTTCTACGACGGGATCAAGCGTCTCTACAACGAAGACCTTGCTCCAGAGGTAGTGGCTCTTGAGAACAAGGGCTCTGTTTGCGGCGCTGACGTCTCGAGGCAGGAGGGCAGCGTTTCCCCTTGTCCACCTTTACAGCCGGTGTCTGTCATGTAGCTGCGAGCGCTCGCTCGCCGCCCGCTCCGCCGCAGCTACCCCGGAGCGGCACAGAACCCGGCGGGGGGAGAAGGGGCCATACCTTGTCAGGCTGAACTGAAGGGAGCCAAAAAAAAAAAAAAAACCCAGAAAAAAAAATATCCCAACCTCTCTTTGAATTTTTTCTTGTGCGGCTAATTATAGTTCCACTATTTAAGCACTTAAAAAAAAACACAAAAAAGCATAAAAATCTAAAAAAAAAAAAGACCCAAAAACCAAACAAAAAAAGTAGCAAAAAATTGTTTCTTTCTAGTGTTGTCGGTTCCACTGTTTTTCTGCTCCTGTGTCTTGTAACCCACCCTCCGCGTCCGAGAGCTCGCGTCAGTCGTGCAGCGGCGTTCCAGGGTCCCCAGCCCGCTCCCACCTCTCTGACCCGCCTCCCCTCTGCTCCCTCCCCTCTTGATTCTCCGCGAGTCTCGTGCACGACCCTCCGCACCGCCGGACCTCGCCACGGCCTTCTCTGCCCTCCCGCGACAAGAGACCCCCTTGTTTCCTTCATGAGACGCCAGAGTATTTCAAAACTGCATTTAAATACAGGGTTAGTCAGGAGAAACACCGAAAAGCCCAACGCTCGCGAGCTGCTCCGCACCGGGGGAACGCACGGGGGGGTGAGCGTGCCCCACACCAGCGCTCGGCCTGCCAGCCCCAGGCCCCTGCGCCGCACGCCCAGCCTTCTCCCAGCGGCAGCAGCTCGCCTTGCCAAACACAGCTACTATAACTTGAACAAAAACGGTGGGGTTTTATCTAGTTTGCACCGAGAAACGTTGCCCTCGCTGTGGCTCTTGACCCACACCTGAGACTCCATGTCAACCGTAACCCTTAAATTGCGCAGAGCCTGCGTTTTTTCCCCCACGTTTGTAAGCTCGGCACGCGACCAGCCCCGCTCGGCGAGGTGCTGGGGCGGCTGCGGACGCCCGGGGCGGAGAGGTTTGTAAATGATCAGCCACCACCCCAGAACAAAGAGACCCTCAACCCTAAAAGTTTTGTGTTCGCGTAACTTCTAACCGGGGGTGAGTCCCCGACAGACTCGTCTCTTCAGTGTTACCCCTCTGTTGCTCAGAATGACCTGTCCCAACCGTAAGCTCTCTCCACAGCCCTGAGGAAGGTATCGTATTTGGAGCCATTGTACTGATGAAAGCCTTCTGGTAGCAATAAAGAAAGTTGTCCTGGATTCCATGTCTCGCTTGGTGCTTCTCACCCGCGGCCGGAGGGAGCCCCTCCGCGCCAGAGCCCTGCAGAAGCGGCTTTGGGGGTGCTGGGGGGTTGCCTCTGCAGCGGTTCCAGCTTCAGCCCCAGCTCCTGGTTCTCCCTGGAAATACTAGAGCTGGGTAATTTTCACAGCCCGGGCAGACACAGGAGGGAGCCTGGGCAGAGGGAGAGGCTGGGGTGCTGCTGGAGCAGGAGCAGGAGCAGTCCCTCCCCAGCGCCTGTGCCGCAGCCCTGGTGCGAGTTGCACTGCCAGAAGGTGGCTTTTCCTTCTCATCAATTCAGGAGCAGGTCCTGGCGGGAGAACCTCCCTGGCTGCAGGAAGGACTCAGACCCTCCGTGGCTGCCAAGGGAGCTCTCCTGAGCCCCAGACACGGACCAGCAGTCCCCAGCCGCAGCATGAGCAGATGGCCTTTTCATCTGGTGAGCTGCCCTGTGCGCCAGTCCCCGCCAACCGCCTGGGTCCAGGCGACTCCCCCCTGGAGCGCAAGGTCCGGGCGGACAGAACCTGTGCCCGGCTTGGCAGACCTACCTCTGCGGGCCGCGCTGCCCAGCTGTCCTCGGATGCTTGCAGGTAGCTCTCCGGCCGCGCTGCCCATCACCATCCTCTTGCCTTTTGCTCTTCCGATGCAAAAGCCCAGGCTCTGCAGCTGCCAACGCACCGCTTGGACTTGAATGTTGAGGAGGGTGAACATCCAGACCCACTCGTGCACCAAGCGCAGGCGCCCACCAGCAGAACACGGCCAGCCTCGGCACGCTGGGAGGGCTGTGCTCGGGGGGCTGGCCAGCCTCGGAGGCCAGGGCTGGCACACAGGCCTCTACAGGAGACCGCAGCAACGTCAGGAGACCGTCTGCAGCTCTGCTGGTGCTGGGGCCACCTCTGGCGCCAGTGAGGAGCCCAGGGAACGCCGGTCTGTGCTGCTGGCTGCACTGGTGGCCACAGGCTGACCGGTCTGCAGGGGACTGTCCCGGACCACTGCCAGGGCTCCCCCCACCCCGGCTCTCACAGGGGAACACCCCCTGACGCCCCTGACTCCTCAAGGTCCGCGTGGCCTTCCCACAAGCTCCATCAATGCTCCACAGCACTGACCTCTCTGCCATTTTCTCCGCAACACGGAGATACGGTCGCACCTCCCTCAGCCCACCCAGCCTGGGGACGGTTCAGGAAGCGCTTCGCTCTTGCACGAGCCCTGCAGGAACCGAACGTGGGGGAGATTCTCGATCCTCCAACAGCTCGGTCCCTGCTGGCAAGCACTGCGACCCAGCTGGGGCCTGTGCCACGGGGCACACTGCTCCTCGCTCCAGGTTTGGGAGATTCTTCACGTTCTTTGACTCTCCAGCAGCGGCAGGAGGGTTAAGCCCAAAAGCAGGATTTTAAACTTTGGCACCTGCTCCCTCCTGCAGACAAAGCACCTTCCCCAGCTCTGCTGGGGCCTGACAGCTCCTCCCCAGCTGCAGGCCATGGAGGAAGGAGCCAGAGGGCACGTCGCCATCCCTGCCCCCAGCGCCGAGGCGTGGGAAAGCCTCAGCACCGCTCCCCCAGCTCGGCCCCCCGGCCACACGCGTCTCTCCTGCCAAAACCACTCACGGTGCCCGAACGAGCTCACTGTTCCCCTCCCTGGATGTCAGATGTTTCATCCTGGTTTTTTGCCCCCTTAGAACTCCTGAAGGGCTCCACTCCCCATGAATTTACCATGAAAAACTAAAAGAAGGTAAACCCCCAAACCTGCTGACACCACCTGCCTCAACAACCCGGGGAAACACATTCCAGAAGCCTACCACCTGCTCTGTAAGCACGTCGCTCCATGTTTTGAGCCCATTTCCTTCTAGCCGAGTGCCCCTCTGGCCCTAGTCGTGAGGATTTGGTCACTAGCAGGTCGGCATCCAGCCCCATCACGGCTTGGTGGACTTGGTAACACAGAATCGCACAAATTTAGGCTGCAAGGGACCTCTAGAGGACATCTGCTGCAACCTCCAGCTCACTACAGGGTCATCCTCGCTCTCCTCTCAGCCTTTCCCTCTCCAGACTGAGCCCTCCAAGCCTTTGTGGTCTCACCTGGCAGGCTGCTGCTCCACGCTATTTATCATTAGTGCCCTTCTCTAACTCCTCTACATCCTTCTGGAGACATGAAGTCCAGAGCCGCATGCAGGACTCAAGGCACCAGCACAGCAAAGCTCTACAGCTGCAAAATAAAGCAGTTCACGTGAGTGTTGGCATTTGGTTTGTGCCTTTCTCTGCTTCTTGTTATATCGAGCTTTAAAAAAAACCCGCTGTCAATCAACAAAAAGGTTTGGCCTCTCTTCAAACCTGCTGCTGGTGGGGTCACCTAGCGCTGAGCCCCTCCAGCTGCAAAGAAAACCTCCTCTGGTACAGCGGGGCAGAAGAAATGCCCTCGAAGTGGAGGTCTAGAGAGCTCCTCGGAGAGCCCGAGCTGACAGGAGGCCATCAGGATACTTCCTCAGTGTTGCCAACCTGCCGATCTGGTCACGAGTGCCTGCTGGCACACGCAAGGCTTCAGAGGGTCACGGGGCACAGCTGCACGGGCAAGACGGTGGGGTTGGCGGTACTTGATACCTGCCCTTTAGGTACAGGATTAAAAATGCATCACCACCACCTCATTTTGTTCTTCTTACTTGCAGCAGATCATGCCCAGGCACCCAGGCCTGAGCCTGGGTCCCAAACCACGGTCACCAGCGCAACGTTGGGGACCTGGCACGGGGCAGAGCCCAGCAGAACAGCTCTGTGCCCATCCCGGACCTGACTACTTCAGGAGAGGCTGGATTCAGTGGTGGGATTGTCACAGGCTGGACTCCCACCACCAGATAAACCCATACTGCAGTTTTCAAGCGGAAAAAACAAAGACAACCACAAAAAAAGTCCAAGGAACGAGAGAAAGCTGAGGAGAGGATTCCCTCCCAACACAGGGGCACTGGGGAGGGTCTCACTGCACGGGAGGCTGCAGGAGCCTCTGGGCACGCTGGAGGCTACCAGGGAGGGGTTGCACGGACCAGCCACAGCAAGGCCCCAGGGCGGTGGTCCCCAACGCTGCACACGGGGCTAGGTGCCAACACTGACCAAAAAACCAAAAGACACAACACTCGTAAACCGGGCATTTTAATGGGCAAGGCATTTTCTCAGTAAACAGGGACCAACTTCACGTGCGGAGACCCTGGGCTGGAGCCGACGCTCGCCCTGCCTGAGGCACAGGGCTGGCTCGAGGACCAGCACGCCCTGACCCCGCAGCAGCCCTCGGCTGCGAGGTTAACACCCGCTGCAGAACATACGTGGCTCAAGCCATCACTTTTTGCTAGACACGGGTGGCCCGGTGCACGCCGAGCTGCCTAAGCCCTGTCATACCACAAAGGACCCCCCCACCAGTGGTCCAACTGGTTCCCAGTTAGCAGACCAGCCAGAGCTCTGCAGAGTAAGCGAGGAATTGACACAGGCGAGGCTGATCCCAGCGACACCCTCCAGGCCTCGCCCCGTGAGGCAGCGATGACCCTGTTTTGTCCTCAGAAGGCTGCGGGTGAGAAGTTCTCGAGATGTGGCTACCCGCCTGGAGAGCAGCCCCGCAGCAGCTCCCGACGCCCAGAGCGCAGGCTCCACCGGGGGATTAACGCCAGCTCTGCGCTAAGCTCCGTTTGTGCAAGCGCTCGTATCCCTTCGGTTTGGGCGGCTCGGGTACCGCGTGAATCCTCACGGCACACACACGCCCAAGGAAGTCACTTGGCTGGTTGCAAAGAGCTCCAGGAGAAACGGTTTCTCTGCCCCTTTAGCACAACAGCCACTTGGCTGGAGGCAGCTTCCCCTGACCCAACTCTTGGCACCAAAGAGCGCTGAAAAATATTGTGCTTCTGCAAAAAGAAAAAAACCCAAACCCCAGTAGGTTTCAGCAGAGACCCACGCACAGCTTGGGAGAGGCAAAGCCCAGATGGTTTCATAGGACTCTTTCCACGGTGGGTTAGAGGAGGTGAATTCCTGGATTAAGGTTCACTGACGAGAAGAATAAATCACTAGTATTCGGTTAAAAAGAAAAGCGTCCCAAGAGGAGCAGGTTGTCCCCTTCCGTCCAGCCCAAACCAGCCGGAGGTCACCACGCTTACAAGCTTTGCTTCTACCTTCAAACGATCCTTTGGCACTTCTCAAGCTGTTTGACCGAATTCACGTCCAAAGTAACCAAGTTTGCAAGTTTTGCAACTATCCCACATTCAAGACTGTTAAAGAAGCAGTCACTAATTAGGCTTCACGAAAACCAAGTGAAGCCCTTGAGCGAAGCAGGAGTCGGTGCAGCTCAGCTGTACGGGGAGACCTGCTTCGCTCAACCAGAGGCAGAGCAGCCCTGGGCCACCTGGAACAAGCTCCACCAACGCCACACCAGCCAGCTCCGCTTCTCGCGGCCGCGGACCGAGAACAAGAACGAGAAGTCACCTGCCTCTAAGGACTCCTTTTCAGCACGTCTCAGAGGAGCACGGGACGTGGTCGTGATGAAGTGGTGGTGTCCAGAGCAGCCAGGCTTGATCTTTAGAGGTAGGAGTGGAGTCCTCCGGCTGTGCACGCTCACCCTCACCTGCAGTCTGTCACTCTGTTGCTCACTGGCAACACATGCACGTTATGACCGAAGGCAAGAAAATGGGGAGGGAGGAGAAAAAACCCCAAACGGCCTAACCCAGCGCGGTGCCTCCCATGGTGGCCGAGGGCTGTCCTCCAGCCGTTACCTCTGTCGGTTTTGGTGGCCTCAGTTCAGTCGGAGACACGCCGGGAGCGGACAGATCCCGCACAGACAGACAGCACAGCGCACAGGTGACAAACAAAGAGGGGAGGAGAGAAGGGCGGACGTGATGGAAGAATGAGATGGTTCTTCTCCCAGCCGGCCGGCGTGCCCGCAGCCGCGGGCTCTACTGTCCACGGGGAGAGAGGGTGTGGGGCTTTGGCAAGGTGACGGTTACATAAAGAAGAAGCTACAGAGAAAGAGAAAAAAAAACAGAAAAGAAACAGAGGTTCAGAATTGAAATGAAAGGGTGAGAGAATGGAAAAATAAATTTTAAAAGGAGGAACAATAATTTAAGGAAAGTAAGCCACGAAGGGACGAGCGCACTGGGGAGGTGTCGCACGACCCAGCGACGCCTGGACCTCTCCGAGACACGGGCCGAGGTGGAGAAGGTGCCCACAGCCGCCACAGACAAACACCAGCACGAAGCCACGACCCACGTCCTCGGCCCCACCGCTCCAGAAACCGGCAACGGCACAACTGAGTCACAAAGGCCACGCCAAGACCAAAGCGTTTGGGTAAAAATGTATTTCCTCTTCCCGCTCCGAGCGCCGGCACGATCTGTGCACGAAACCCGAAGCGTATACAGGAAATAACCGAGCTGATGCTGTCGGGTTATTATCCAATTTGTAATTCAAAACCGGAAATATTTTCACATCAAATAAAGCGACAATACCCAACAGATGCGTACATGTCCATCGCGTTAACACCGTACGGAGGTTACACAGTTATTGCGTTACAAACACGGGTTATTTTCAAACAGCAAGGTAATAAAGTTCTACATCTATGGTTTAAGGCAATCAGGATATTAAAAACGTATACAAATACAATATTTCTACCGCTGTTCACAGCTTTATTTCCCGTTAATTAATGAAAAACCCAACCCCTTCATATCGGTACAGTTCCGTGCTGACAGGCGCTGGTGAGAGCGTCACGGGCGTCCCATACTGCCAAGGCAACCGGGGTCCCGGCAGAGGAGACAAACGCTCCTCGAACGCCTCAGAGGGACAAACCGGGTTCACGTGGATGTGTCAGATGTGACCACACACAACACGACATGTCCACTCCCGCCAGGACGTTCGGGGAGAAGCAGAGGGAGAGCTACCTGGAGGAACAGCGGTTGTGTTGAAGACGTGCTTCAAGAGAGACACGGAGATACCCATCTCCTGGACGGGATCTGGAGCGCGCTCACCTCGACAGAGCGACCGCGGCCCCGCTCAGCCAACCTGCGTTTCGTCTGCTCTCCCATTCCGGGGGACAGCTCCACGCCCTGGGGACACCATCACCCCAGACAGACGCGTTTCGGCGTGCTTCCCTGCTCTTTCTATCCTCCCAGGCGCTGAAACCCACCTTGGCAGGAAGGTGCCGCGCTGCCGGCTAGCCGCTGCTGCCGTCTGAGGCGCGGCGGAGGCTGCGGCACCTCTCCAGCCAGGCTTCTGCCCGTGCCACCGTCTGTCTGCCCACCCCTTCACCAGCTTGGGAGCTTCGAGCATGCAGAGAAGCTGCCCCGGGTGGCCTCGGGGCACCCAAGGGGAGCCGGACGCCGTGATCCCTACGGCTTCTTCCCAACAGCGCAGCAGAAGCGGATTATTGCGGAAAGTTTTGAAGCGGTTTGAATCATGCCACTTGTAAGTAAGCGGACTTAAAGACCCCCCCACCCCGGCAAACACGAGCGGTTTCCTACCAGAAGCACGGCAGAATCGGGGCTACTGCGAGAGAAGTACGGAAAGGAAAGAAGCGCAGCGGTAACAGGCTGAACATGGCCTAGGGGTTAAAGGAGGGAAAAAAGCCGGGAGCATCTCCTTCGGCAAAAAGCCAAGGCGGTGCTTTCAACTTCTCCTCGGCCTCACTCCCAGCTTCTCCACAGCAGCTCGCTTTGTGCTGGAGGAAGAAACTCAACCCAAAGCACACGCATGCACTCGGCCACAGCTTTCTGGTGGAAGAAGCGAAATAAAAGCAGCCGGGCTGCGCTGATTTCCCTGCCCAGCGTACCCTGGAGGGCTGCGAAACGAGGCAGGACCACTCAACGTTCAAGGGAAGCTTCTTTCTTGGCACAAAGCGCTGGTGATTAAGGGGAGGGCGTGCACGCAGACAGCTGAAGCGAAGCCCGGTGCCACAAGCGTTCGGTGCCGGGCAGATGCTGGGAAGGTTTTACAAAAACCTCATGCCAAACCCCAAGCTTCTTCCTTGATAACTCGAGCTTTTAGGGCTGGCTTTGCCAGAAGCTGCAAGAAGCAGGGTTTCGTTTTTCCAAACAGCTCCCTAGCAAACCTATTTACCTTGACCAAAAGGGCATCACGGCCGACGAGAGCAGGAGGTGCAGTTTGAACCACACCAAAACAACCACCAGAAACAAAGAAAGAGAAAAGGCTCCACTCCTTTATTTCCAGCTTACTCCTCTCCCATGACTGCTGCTGTCTGCCCAAGACAGCCTGTTGAGTATCCTCTTCCCAGAGCCATGTTTAAGCAGGGAGGGTTAAAAGCAAGGCAAGCCAAAAGCTGCCCCCGAACAGGCTTCCCAACCCAGCGCTTCAGAAAAGGTGGTAATTCCAAACCTTTGTGGATTCTGTTCCCCCAGGGATACAAGAAATTCCATCCCAGAAGCAAGCAAAGAACTGCAGCGTGCGAGACTTGGGTGGGAAGAGTTGTTTTCAAGGGTGCTTTAAAGAAAGACCGGGACAGGACGATCTGGATCCCACAGCTCAGCGAGCCTGCATTTAAGCGCGTGCAGGAGTCCTCCTGAAGGCTCCAAGAGGCTGCTGAAGGCTACGTCTTCCCCCCACCCAAGCATTTGACTCCCTAAGGGCTGCTAAGTCTCGCGATGGACATGTGTGTATGATTTTGAGGGAGGCTTAAGGGGTTAGGGACGTAAGACAGAGCAGGGATGAGGAACGGTCCTTCTCCCGGCACCAGCTTGGTTCCCACCACGGCCTTCCACAGGGAGCTACCACCCCGAGGAGCTGAAGGGTGGCTGTGAAGACAGGCCAGCACGGGACAAGAAATCCAAGCCAACCGATGCGATCGAGTCAGGCAACAAAACCAGGAACTAGTAAAAAACATCATGCAAATGTAACGGCATGCAAAGTTAAACTCGTGTTATCTACGCGCACATCCCTCCCCACCCTCCGTTCAAATCCGGGGCCGAGAATGATTTGCTGCTGCTGGTTTTGGTCAGAAGAACCCACGGTGTCGTTCCCTCGCTCCTCCACCCAGCCCTCAACACCCCGTCGCATAGTCCCGTGCCCAGTCCGTCTCCCTTCTGGCTCCCGCTGTGTTATTAGATGAGTTAATAGTTATTCGTGTTAAAAAATGGAGGAAAAAAGAACAAAAAAGAAAAAAGGAAGAAAAGAGATGGCAGACACATTACTGCAAAAGCAGGTGAATGCAGGAACATCCTTGGCTTGACAGGCTTTATGTGAAGCTTGCACTGCAAGTTAAAAAAAAGAACAAAAAACAAAAAACAAAAAGTTAGCGATAATTGAACTGAAAATGAAAAAAAAAAAACACCCCAAAAAAACCAAAAACAAAGAAAGCTGGGAGAGCCGGCACCAGCAACCCGCTCCGGTGGGTCGGCATGCAGAGTGATTATGGAATTACGAAGAAACACAACTCCGAGGCTGGGCTCTACTCCAGCCCGTGACAAGCAAGAGGAGAAAGACAGACCGAGATGGGGCCAGAACGACCGAAGAACCAACCGCCTGCGTTGGTCAAGGTCGCAGGCTGTAACCACGCCACGGTTGGGCTCTTCAAGCTTCATCTTTTCAGGAGGTGGGTGCCTGGGGGAGGACGGTTGCGGGTGCCCCGTCTGGGGAACGTCACACGGGTGCACTTGGCCCTCACTTGACCCAAGCTTGGGCATCTCAGCCCTGGGCACCACGATGTCTCCCTGCACTTCACCTTCCAGAACCAAGCGAGACCTTTGAGCTGTGTCAAAGAGCTCAGGGACTGCTCTGGGACCAAGCGCAAGGGCCAGACCAGTCACTCCGGACTGGAAACTAGCATGTGGGAACTGGAAGAGAAGTTTTTCATCTGGTTTTCAGAAGTAGCTTGGGATAAACGGAACCAGAGCCCAAGCAGATGGTCCCGGCTCCCGGGGGGGGTGAAGGGTGAGCAAGGAACACAACGGCACGTGTCGAGGCACGCACGTGGCCATCTACCAAACAACAGGCAAGCGCCAGAGGGCTACTGGCTGCTCCTACTTGGTTTCGCCAAGTCCATTGCCAGGAACCATCCCCAGACGGCTCAGGTTTGAAGCACGGTCCCATCCCAAAAGTAGGGCAGGGGCTTGCTGAGCCCGCTCAGCCCCCCATTCCACAAAGCACTTGAGTACGTGTCTCTGCTACAGTCACACGTGCCTGAGGCACCCAGATGTGCTGTCCTGAAAACATCTGTCACCAGGCCAGAGCTGCAGCAACTTCAGAGGAAAACCACAAAAGCTACGGGAATCTGAGAAACGGGTTATGAAAAAAAAGGGTATAAAAAGACAAGTTGTTCCTATCGGAATAGTCTGGAAAGCAAGAGGGCCAAGTTGTCCCTCCTGGAGTTAGGCCAGGGGCAGATTCTGCCCCGAGCCTTCCCTCTGGCTTGCACAGCGCAGCAGGAAGCCTCTGGTCCAAGCTGGAGGAATCCAATCCCACCTTGAGCAAGCAGCGTTCCCGGGAATCGCTCTGTGGGGCGGCTACAAGGATCGTGCATGGCAAGGATGTCCTCTGCACGAGAGCCACCACCGCCCACGTCAGCACAGAGAAAGGTTGAAAGCCTCACCTAAGCGAGCCGCAGCTTCTGGAGTGCAAGGAGGAACTTAAAGCCTTCAGAAAAGCCAAGGGGTGCTACAAGGCAGAAGCACCAGCACGTCCCTTTCAAGCCTCTGTTAAGTAACTCAAGACGCCACAGAGCGACCGAAGCACCCGGCGTGGAGCGGCTCGGAGAGGACACCCCGGAGCACGCGCCCGTTCCAGCCTCTCCCACTGACAGGCGTCGTCGCAGCCGGGTACTCCAACATGCTTGAGCACAAGCTGCCGCCACGGCTTGTTTCTGCAGTTCAGCACGACACCGAGCGGTCTCCTCTAACGGTTCTTCCTCCCCCGAGCAGAGCACGCGGCACGCAAGCACGCCGTCTTTCCGCGGGCGCCGAGGGCCAGGTCCCCAGTTCGCAGGAAGCAGCGGGGCTCCATAGGAGCTACATCAACCGAGGTCAGCTGAGGAACTGGCCCTAGGCCCTGCCCGGGGAAGCCAGGGGCAGAAGCAACAAATGACGGGGACCGAACCAGCAGTGGAGACCGAGGACCACGAAGCACGGTGAAGTAGCCGGCATCCTGCAACGCGGCTCGCTCGCACCGACAGCGAGCTAAGCAAGGCTGCAAGGAGGAGGCTACGTCCGTTTGGAGGGATCCATCTGGAGCCCGAGGTTTTCAGCGGAGCTCTGCAGTGACTTAACTCTGAGCCCAAGTCAATGGCAACGTTCCTCCAGCTTCAACGGAAGCAGAGTTAGGTCCGGACCGAGCACAGCTGAAAACCCCCCCTCCGAACACCGACCACAGGACAGGCTCCGTCCACGGACACACTTGGTGCCTACTAAGCTGCTGGAATCTCAGAGTACTGGAGGGTGCAGGATTATACTCCTAGCATACAAATATAAAAGAGTAGAAAACGGCATCATTATCTTCACTATAAAAGGTATGGGTTTCTCAGCTGATTACGTCAACTCGATACAACCACAAATCATTGACCTGCAGTCACGGTACCGTAGGAGTTTGGTTTTTAAGAAAACACAACACGAAACTTCTTGTCCTTAAAGGAAGCTTCCAAGTATCCACTTCTGGCACTAGCATTTCCCGTATGAAAACAACACGGTGGTTTTTGGTTTCTAATCTACTTCTACTTACAACTACAGCCTTAAGGAATGGGAACTGGACACGACTCCTGGGTGAAAAGAAGGGCGGGTGGAGACCCCCACAATAATTTGGCTCAGGCAAATACGTCTGAGTGCAGAACACCCCAGAGCTGATCTGGAAGACGCTGGACAGATCACAGGTCAAAACTCCACCGTCCAATTGCTCTCCCACACCAGTCAGACTTGGACATAAAATCTGCAGGTAGTCTTCTAGAGAAAAATGACGATCATGTCCCTGGCCCACCCTTTAGAAAAAAAATATTTTATTTGATCAGGCTGATAAAAGCCCAGTTTCCAGTCTGGTAATGGGGAAAAGCAAATACGGACATGCAGCAAGAAAGAAAGAACAACCTCCCAAACTGTAGTAAGCCCTACAAAGGACGTGGGTGACATCCGCTTACTTTTTCTTGTCCTTGTCTTTCTTGGTTTGTTGAGAACCTGCCTGCTGAGCCTGTGACTGTAATAGCTGAGCTGCTGCCTTCTTCTTCTGGAAGTTGTTCAGCTCTTCCTCGAGTTCCTTCTTTTTGTCTTCCACTTTTTTCTTCTCTTCTTGGTGCGTCCTCTTTAGATGGTCAAACTTCTCATGAAGCTGCGGGGACAGAGACAACGAGAATTGGACGGGAAGAGAAGAATGTTTCACCCGGTTACCGGCAACGAGGCCTGAAGCGGTTCCGCCGGCACCGAGGCCTCGCCGCCTGAGTAACAAGTCATTGGCCACAAAAACGTGGCCAGGGTATATCTCCTCCTCTGGCCGCCCAAACGAGGAACACTCCTGCTTCATTTTACAGGCACGGAAAAGCGGCGGAGGACTTGTGCGATGGGGTCACACCACAGGTCTGTGGCAGGACTGGGAACTGAGCTCAGAGCCGCTTCCCGACACTGTGCATGCACAGCAAGCATCTCTGCAGGCTTGGGGCTGGAACCCGGATGCTCACCTTCTCCAGGCTCTCTCGGAAAAGGCCCAGCCTCCACCCTCACACACAGTCCTCCAGATTCCAATATACTCACGTCTTTCTCTGCTTCCTTCAACTCTGCTTCCTTCTCCTTCACTCGCATGACAAACATCTGCCTCATTTCGTCCTCCTTCTTCTGGAGTTCACCCAGGAATTCGTTCCTCTTAGCTTCGTAAGTCTCTTGGAGACTGTGAAAAACACAGAACAAACAAACAGTCAGGACTTTCCAGCCTTCGGTGATCTTACCGCGTTGTCTTGTCACAAAACGTCGTCAGAGGTCCGTGACCACAGCAGGGGCAAGAACGCCTCCAGGGAACCACTCCTAGCTTGCTAGGTGGCAGCAGCGGGAGACAAATTGACAAGGAAAAAAGGAGCACACCCTTCGCGATCCTGTAAACCCCTTCGCGGGCAGGATGACCCTCCTCGAAAATAAAGAGCTGCCACATAAGCAAGTACAGCAATCCCCGATGCTCCGGTGGCTTGCGATCTCGTGGAGTCACAGCTCCTCACGTCTCCCGCTGTCCGGCCCAAACATTGGAGGTGAGGATTTGTGGAGCACGGGCGTATGAGAAGGAGACATCTGGCTCTACGGAGTTCATGATGCAGGGCACTGACAGAGCAAAACGAATTTTCACTACTCATTGCAAGTGGATTCGGAGCAGGGGCTTCATGAAGACAAAGCCACCTTGGGAGACCTCTCTTCCTCCTTTAGCTGTCAAGGGAGGCTGCACCTTTGAAGGAGCAGCAGCGCTCCCCCTCCGAATAACCACACGCCTGGATTCCTTCCTTCTTTCATCCCCCCTCTGCTCCTTGGCACTCCTTTCTGTCCCCAGCAGGGAGACATCGCAGCAAACATCTGGGACACAAAACACGCTGTCCGAGCACCTCTGAGACTTTCAGAGCCTCTCAGGAACTCTGGTCGCCAAATTCCTCTTCAGCTTATTCCTTAAATGGACTTGGAGATTTCAGCCGTAATGATAGTGTGGGAATGATAACTATTTCCCCCAAGATGCTTTTTTGGAAACGCATTTTTTCAAGAGAAAACTCAGCTGGTACCACACAGATACGCTGCATCTGTGTGCCTGAGGAGCACGTCAACCGCTGGGCCAGCGGAACATCTCAATGCCATTAAAGCCACATTTTTTGCCTTTCCTGACATGGGGTGGGGTTTTTGGTGGCTTGTTTTGTTGCTTGGGTTCTTTTTTTTTTTGCAGGGGATGGGTGGGGAGCGCGTATTGAGCTGGGGAACAAAACTAGAAAGATAAACCCAAGTCTGGGTGTAACGCTGCTAGTTGACGGGCACTTCAGTTGCCTCCTAAAATACTCCCCAGAGAGGATGCCCAGAGCTGCTCCTGCAGAGCACTGGCCACTCTGGAGGAATCACACGATTCCAGCTGACCGCACGGCCTTCCCACACACTGAAGCAAAAAACAGCGACTCTAAAAATCACCAAAAAATTCTTTTTAGGGGAGAAGAGGGCGAGAGGCATCTTTGGATTCTTAACTACATCAAGCACCAGACCGCTCACCGCAGGTGAAGACCAAAAGACTCGAATCAAAACCTCCCTAAAATAGAGTCTTGGAGTTCATCCTTTGACCGTGGACACCGAAACTTAAAATTTAGAAACCCTTCTGAAGGCTCTGGCTGGAGCCCAGGACAACCCCATGGGCAGCTAAGCCTCCCCAGCTCAGTGAGCAAACAGGGCATGCTTTGGGTCCCTGGTCTCAGAAGAAAGAGCAGAAAGAACCAAAGTTTCTGTCCTCCTCGTTTCAGATGGACGCCGGCCTCAGCCGAACAGCTCGGGATCACAGGTTTTGTTTGCTTATCAGAGGGGGGAGGCACCCACAGCGACCTGTTCTCAACTAGCACGTACCAGATGGAGAAATTCTGTACGTTTTCATTTCCTTTCTACTTATAGCTTGCTCAAAAGAGGCCTCGTGTACAGGAAGCAATGGAAATTCCTCAGATTCCTCAAAGGGAAGGGCTGAGCCCATCCAAAGCCACGGCTCTCCAGAAAGGAAATCCAAGAAAGCTTCATGCTTGGGCTTAGTAACAGAACCGGGCTCGATGGATTCCAGCAGAGTTCTCTGCTGCCCGCTCCGGAGCCCACCTGGCTCTCCCCAGAGGTGAAGCACGTCGGTGGTGATCCGTGCAAGCCAGCGGCCTGGCACACGCGTGTGCTATGGGGGCAAACCCGTGCCGGGGCACGCTGAACTCCAATGGCCTTCCTCCGGGGCAGAGCGGAGCGTGGGACGCTGCCCAGGCAGCGGGCGCCCGTACTGGGGAAAAGCTGGGGAGGAGTGGGAAACAGGAAACGAGGGGAGAGAACAAACACTCCCTCCCGAATTCCCACACAGCTGTGGTCCCTGGCCGCGGGCTTGGGCTTCAGACCAATAAAGCTGTCAGACAGCATCAACTCCCTGCTTAGCGAAAACGCCAGACCTCAGACCACAGCACCCTCCTCACCGTGCACCTTGGACCGGCTGTGGAAAGCTCTTGGAGGATCAGCCAGAGTATTGTGATCCCAGGATCTCCTCCTTGGTAGCCAGTTACACCCCAACACACGAGCGTCCTTCACCCCAGCATGAACACAGCTGCGCTGCTGGAGCCCAGCAACCGCGCGTGGCCCCGACCTGCAGCAGAGCGAGCTGATGGCTGGAGGGAAGGGGGCACCAATGTCTCACCCGACCATCCCAAACCCAACGGCCAAGCGTGTCACAAGGGATTTCTGAAGCAATTAAACTCACTACTCAACGGATTGATCAATCCTTTTGACATTCCTTAGTACAAGAGACAGACGGAAAGGCACACGCGCTTGCAAGGGAGGGTCAGCAGCTTATATTTGACGTGGCAGAGAAAGGGATGCTCAGAGCAGGGTGCAAAGAACTGGCTCATGCCAAGAGTTACGCTTTCCTACCTGAAGGGCTTGCTGTCCGGATCCGTGTCCTTGAACCCCATCTCTTCCAGCTTGCAGCGCCTGTACAGCTCGTAGTGTCGGGTGTGCGTCTGCTCCCTCAAGTCCTCCATGTTCACTCGGATCAGCATCTCCCGCAGCTTCACAAAGTCACAGTGATTCTCATTTTCAACTGCAAAACAGACGGACCATCCACAGAGAGAACGTTAAGCCCAGGAGCCAAGGTTCCCCCTTGCCCTGGACCCGGGTCCCAGTTTAGCAAGCCTGAGAGTCCCAAGTGGCTTGCTGAACTGGGGGTGAAACCATCCCACGCCAACACACGGGCACCAGTTGGAGGCCTTTCACTGGATCTGCAAGATCTCAGCGTTGCCCATCTGTCACGGAGCTCCTGTGTCCCTGCATTTCTGCACCAGCAAGGTGATGATTCGCTTGCACACAGGATGTCATAGAATGCCAGGCTGGAAGGGACCTCGGGGATCATGTAATCCAACCTTAAGTACAGTTCCAGTGAAATGTCCTAGCACCCTGTCAAGATGAGTCTGGAAACTGTCTAACGTAGGGGAACCCACCACTTCCTTTGGGAGACTGTTCCAACGTTTAATCATTCCTATTGTGTGGAATTTTCTTCTAGGCTCTAATTTTGCTTCCTGCTGAAATCCGCTCTGAATTCCAGCCACCAACAGGGGCCCGGGTGGACAACCAAAGCCCCAGTTTGTCGCAGCGGTGCAAGGAAAGGCGGTGAGAAGAGCCCACCCGAGACGCTGTACCCTCTCCATGCCAGCTACACAGAGGAAGCCGCCCCAGCCCCCTGCTCCCGGCACTGCAGGGAGGCAGCGCACGGAGCAGAACACGGCTTCTCACAACAACCTCCACTCAGAGCAGGGTCTGCTGCGTCCCCGTGACCAAGCTGCTCGGCCCGGCAGGGACTGTGGCCCGAGAGCCGCGCGCTGCGCTGGAGGCAAACGGTTCGGCTGTGCGCAAAGCCAAGGAGGGGACGGTCTCTCTTCAGGATGCGACAGCAAGCAGCCGCCATCTCTGCTGCTGACAGACAGCCCTGCGGCGTGCCTCCGGGGACACGGCGAGGCCTTCCAGCTGCTCCCCTTCAGATCCCCGCAAGGGGCACTTCAGGGGTGGATCCTCAAAGCACCCGACTGAAATCTCCGACTCTCTGGTCCTGCTTTCCTGGGAACAGCAAGAACCCAGCAGAATACGTGTCAAGTCCAAGACTTGCCAAGCGTATCAGCTTACTTCCTAAGTGGGAGTTATTCCCAGTATGATCCTCTGGCGTACGCAGCTGAAGACAGCGAGTCTGAAGCTGCTTCAAGGCTCAGCTTGTACTACTGACAGTAACTTGGTGAATTCTGCACAACTGCCCTGCAGATGTTCCCCTGCAGCTCGCTGGGCCGTTCTCCAACGGGACACGCGGCAGCCCAGCACCATCTCAAGCCTGCGCTTCTCAGGGCTGCTTGGGAAGCAAGGACCAGCCCTATCTTCAGCAGCTTCGGCACAGCCTGGGTTGCCAACGCAGTCTTAGCCAAGCTCTGCTCTCCGACGGCAAGGAGCTTTTGGCTGGCTTCAGGGGAGCTGCCTGTCCACAGTTTAGGAGGCCAGGACAAAACATGCCAAGCACTCAAGTGTTGAACTAATTCTGCTCCCGCTTCAAGCGGAGAGGACAGAGCCCCTGCTGACCTCCCTGGAGAACCCCCCAGCTACGTGATTCTACATTTGCGTTCAGGCTTGCGTGCAAGGTCCCAACCGAACCACGCAGCCGCCCAAGACTTCCCTGACGCTCATGCTTTTTTCCTGGCAGAAAAGCAGAAGGAACAGAGAACAGAGATTTACGTTTTCATTTTTCGAGCTAGTTCTTTAACATCTCCCAAAGCCAGTGGCTAGGCTGAGGCCACCACCCTGCCACCAAACCCCCTCTGTGTCCGGATCTAGGCTGCACGGCCCTGACTTTAAGGAGAAACCTTCGAGCTGCCATCTTGCTTTCTCAAGACCGATTTTTGACACGGACCATCCTGAGATCAACGCACCTTTGATCAGAACGAGACAGGACGACAAAGTCTTATTTGTGCTTTCGGTAACATACCCTGCACGACACCCCAGGGGTACTGCCTGGCTTTTGCCATCTTATTGCCGATCTTCACCTCTTCGGTGCTGCCAACGACAGCAAAAGGAAGGTGGACCTACAGAAGGAAAGGGACAGTGAGGTTCGGGACTTCCTTTGTTGCCTCGCCAGGGATTGTTTCTGAAGAAAGCTCTTTACTGCAGCGCTGGGTTTAAGTTGCTTAAACGTCTTTGCAAGTCGTTCAGAAAGAGCAACGGGACGATCGGGATGAGACTCTGCTCAGACTTAAAGCCCAGAGCTCTCGAGTCTTAAAAATACCGGGGATGTACGTATTTTTCACGCGGTTACAAAGCACGATTATCTTAAGCACAGAAGAAATCTTACAAACCGGAATTGAACGCTGAGGAAAAAGAACGGCCAAACAATGCAAAAAGAAAATGAAGTACCTCCTCCCAAGGAAGGCAGGCTAGAAATTCCGGGGGTTTTCTGCAGCTAATGCTTCCTCTTCAGGAGGACATAGCTGTGAGTAAGGGGAAGAGCGGAGTTGCCCCAGCCCTGGGCCGCCACGCCTGAGTCACCGAGCTCTGCCAGGGCCCAGTCTCTCCGCGGGTGTGGTGGTGACAATCTGGGATCCACTCCCAGCAGCGTGGCCGCTGCCAGGAGCTGGCTCGCCTCTGCCGCCCGCCCGGCCCCACATGCCTCTCCCGGCACCCAGAAGGGCTGGGTGCACGCGTCCCTTTTCTGTGCCACCTCCTCCCTGCTGAGAACACGGCACAGACAGGGGAAAAAAAGAGGCAACACGGAGGTTTGGAGAGGCTCTGAGATCCAGCTGGACGTGTCCCAGCAGTTGTGCAGGGAAACTCACAAAAGCTGCAAGGAAACGGCTTGAACTTGATGCCTCCATTCCCCGTAAAAATGAAGATAACTCGGCCTCACCCTTGCACTTGCTTTGGGGTTGGCACATCCTCGTGGGTGCGACGTGCCCGGCTAAAGCCACTCAAGGGCCCTGCCAGCACTGCTGTGAAGCACATCCCTGCCAGGAACCCCAAGCTCAGGTTCTTTCCCTCGTGCTCCACATCAGGCCCACGGGAAGCAGTCGTTTCCCTCTGCAATCCCCACTAAAACGTTCGGTGCACCCCAGCCCTGTCGGCCCTCAAATCCCACCCCCACTGCTAGAGGGAGGGGATGGAGGCCAAAGTGCTGCTGGCCCCCGGCCCCGCCGAGAGCTGGAACAGCGCTGATGACAGCCCAGCTCCCTCCGGAAAGGGAAACAACGGCAGAAGTGAATCACCCCCAGGAAGCAGCGGGACAGGAAACCCAAACCCCAGCCCTTTGCCCTGACAGCGCCGGGGCCCTGCCTCCCAGCCTCTTCCTTTCCCGAAATAGGAATACTGCAACAGAGGAAGGATATGAAGAAAAAAAAAAAGCTCAGAGGAGAATCATTTGTCAGACAACGAAGTGTATCAGGCCAAGCAGCCCACGGGTAGCAGGTATCTCCAGCTCCAAAAGCCTTCTGGCCAGCCTATGCTTAGACTGCACTTGAAAGCCAAAAGAAATGTGGTTCTATGCGCCCTACCACCAAGAATGGGCCCGCGCAAACCGAGGCGAGCAAAGCCCCCCCAAAACCACGTACACTCATCGTGGCATTTATCTCGGCCACCGTCTCTTCATCCGTCGGGAACTGGTAGATCTGGACGCCGTTGCTGACCAGCTCGCTCATGATTTTACTCTTGAACTTGTGCAGCTCGTTCTTTGCGATGGTGTCGGCCTTGGCAATGATGGGGATGATGTTCACCTGCAAGGCAAGGAGAGCAGCTCCGCATGGAGGACTGCGCGTTGCGGCCCTGGCAGGGGACGGCAGCGGCCGCCGAAGCCCTGTCCTGGGGCTGCTGACAGCACCGCTGCCTTCCCCAGCATCTGCGGGCAGCAGCAGCAACGGCCTTCAAAAAGTCAAATGCCACCTGGCAATGTGCTATTTCCCATCGTGTCGTATCGCCCTCCTCAGCCAAACAGGAAACGCTATCATAGATTATTACAAGCTGTTCCAAAATAAAAAGAGAAAAGGGAAAGGACCATCGAGGCACTTTTCCACACCGCAGCAGACTGGGTTACCGCGAGAGACACGCTCAGACACCAGCGCCCAGGAGCGCAGGGATCCTTCTCCATCGCTACAGAAAACCCCATCGATAGGTCGCTCTAGGAAAGAAAGAGCCACTGTCATCACTGATCTGCTGCAGAATCAGGATCAATGAGCCCAAGGTGGACTGATTTCAACTGCTTAATCAGGATGTAAAGCACCACAAAGAAAGCTCCGTTTAAACACTCGAGTTTTACATTTGTACCTGGGGTTATTTTCCCTGGAAGAGGTGAAGTTTTGCTAAAGTATCTAGTAAAAAACACCACAGTTTAAACCAAGCTTGGTTCCCATTGTTGCTAGTCAAGATGGTGACTGAAAAAACACGTGCTGAGTAACGTATTTATTCAGATCATCTTGTTTATCAGATCGTGGTTAGAACAACACGACATTCGCCACAGGAGACAAAAATCACTGTCTGTGTCTAGCTGGATGCAGTCAGAACACACAGACGCACCATTTTGATTTTTTTCTTTGACTAGTAAAATGATCTGAAGCCTTCTAGAGGCACTTCTCACCTCAAACACACCAACCAAATCAGGTTTTGTACCAAAGCCTCATTTATCTGCTGGACTAAGTAAAACAAAGACGGCAACCACGTCTCTGAGTGCTAGAACCGGCAGAGTTCAACCTCAACCTCTTCTTTATAACATGAGCAGCAAGTACCTTACTGTCGAGCTTCTTCATGGTGACCAAGTCCAGGGACTTCAACGAGTGGCCGGTCGGTGCAATGAAATATAGGCAGGCGTGAATTCTGGTGTCGTGGTAATTGAACAGGGATCGTTTGATCTTCAGCTCTTCTTGCAAGTAGGCTTCAAACTGCGCATCGATGTATTCTACTATAGGCTTGTAGCTGAAGAGAGAAGACCAGGACATCACTGCTGGGACAACACAGGTCACCAACTGAAGCTCAGGAAGCTTCAGGGGCACCTTACATGACCAGACAAGCTCTTAGGACCCACCCCGTCCAGCATCCTTAGCAAGCCTGTGTTTGCTCTTGGTGCACAGGGAGAGTATTATGGATGTATGAGCAAGGGAGAGAACCCGGACTCCAGGCGCATGGAAACCACAGAAGGCTGCTACCCTGAGAAAGAATGTTTTGCAGTCTCTTCCACTAGAGCTGAAACTGCTGCTCTGCCCACATCGCTGAAATAAACATGAAGCCACCACCGACCCCAGCTTGTCCAAAAGCTTGTTTGTGATCTTAAAAGGAGATAAAAGGAACTTTTCGGGAACTGAAGCCTGTGAGCAAAGCTCAGGAGACATTGAGCACTGTTGATGGACTTTGAGGGGACCACTTTGCTGAAGGAGAAGAGTTGGTGCAGTGTCACATGCCCAGATCTGACTGTGCTTCTGGGAACTTTGTGGTCCTCTATCCAGCAAGGGCAGCTGGATTCACAGCAGCGCTAACGTCCTCCCTCTAAAGCAGTTGTGAGGAGGAAACAGGCTGTCAGGAGCTGTCAGGTCCTCCAGAACACCCTTCTGACAGGAAGCCAGCAAGGCTCTGCTCTGGCCCCTCTGCTCCAGATGCCAGTGCAGCTCTTGGAGCAGTTGCTCAAAACCCCTGGCGAAGCCCCTCTCTCCAACTACCAAGAGGGCAGCTCGGAGGGGCTTCACCACCAGCGCTGCTGGCTCTTCCCGCCCTCCGAATGAAACCCGTGCCAAGTGACCCGGCAGTAACAAGCGGCAGAGCAGCCCTGCTCTGAGCACCTGCTCCTCCTCCGAGCAGCTCTGCTCTCACGCGGGAGCAGATGGCAGCGCCTGATGTGCGGAGCTCTCCTCCAGCCAGCGCCCGTCCCTCACCGTCCCGGCTCTGCAGCGTTACCATCCGTTTCTCACCCCTTCCTACATGTCTCACGGGGTGAGTGGTGCCACCTGCCACACCTGGACCAGGGAAGACCCCCAGGAACAGCGAGGGACCTACTCCCCACGCAGCGACCCCCACATAAGCGCAAGGATCCCTCCTCCTGACGGAAATAAATTTACCTTTCATCTTTGTTAATTTGATCGCCAAATCCAACCGTGTCGACAATGGTCAGCTTCAGACGGACGTTACTCTCCTGGAGCTCGTAACTCCTGGCTTTCAATCTCACGCCAGGCTCGTTGTGCGTCGCGGGTTCACTCTCGAACTTGGTATTGAACAGAGTGTCCATCAACGTTGACTTGCCGATGCCAGTTTCTCCTGAGCAGACAAAGGCAACGTTAGTGCGGCCCGGCTGCTTCTCCTCACCTCATTCCCAGGCACACTCGCCAGCCTATGGAGTTATTCCACTTGGGTTGCAGCCGGATTAGGCTACGTGCACGTGGCTCAGCAAGTAAGCCCTGCAGGAACAGATGCCCTTTGAGCCAGTCTGCACCTTGACCAGTCCCCCAGGACTGAACCAGGGATGCTGCGGACACCAGGAGGTGACAGCAGCTCTAGCTTCTGCTGCTGGGCTCCAACTTGTCTCCTCCGCCGCTCACCCCCTGCAGACGCAGTCCATCAAAGCACCACGCACTGGGGATGGGAATGGGAAATGAGCCCCTGCTAGGCAGGAGCTGTGACCTCCACAGACATCGAGATCAAGCAAACGCCTTCGGAGCTAAAAGCCATCATCTGCAGGCAGAGCGCTGGGCTGCTGCGCGGGGAGCGCCAAGAGAAACCTTCCTGATGAACCAGCAAACGCCTGCTCCCGCTACAACCCTGGTGCTGGACTTGGGCTACGCTGGCAGCGCAAGAGAGACCAGAGCCGCAAATCCTCAACCCTAAGCTGGCTTCCCGAGGAGAGAGCCGATTCCTTACACGTTTTTATGCTTTCTTTTTTCAGCCCCGTTTCCATTCCTTTTTCAAGAGGATCACAAAAAAAAAAAACCATAGTGCAACTCGGGCAACGAAAATTCGAGACAGAAAAAGTTTTTAAATCTAATCCAGCACGCTGCTTAAATACCGACTTTTAGAACTAATGCAGATTCACGAATCCCCAGCGCAATAAGTAACAGGGATGAAGGCATTAGCCTAAATCCCATTTTTTCAGTTGAAAGTCTCCCACTGCCACTGCCACCTGCGCTGTGAGTGGGGCAAGGTCCTGAAGTTGCTCCAGCCGAAGAGACGCTGGGAAGTGGGACAGGCCTCCTGGACTGCAGTGTGCTGCTCTGGCATCTGCCTGTTGGGCTTGTGAAGGGCTCCTACCCCAGCCTCTAAAACCCACCAAAATCCGAAGTGAACAACAGAAAAGCAATGCGAAACGTCAGGTGGGAGAGGAGAGCCTGCCTCTGGGGTTGAGCTGAAGCCCCTCTCTGGGCTGTTGGCAGCTCTCCCGGCATGAAAATCTTGCTTCCTAAAGCAAACCATAGAGTCTGTGTCCGCAGAAACAAACTCTGCTCCTCAGCAACCCCCTGTTGCCCTGCGATAGTGACAGCTCATTTTGCTGGCTTTGCCTTTGCCCGTTTTCACGCTAGGCTTGGGAAGGTAAGCGATTACTTACAGCAAAATCATCGAGCTGAGATACGCTTGTCACAGCATCCCTACCCTGGGAAGCTGCGGGATAAAGCAAGCTTCTAAACAAGAACAAACAACTGAAAGAGGGGGAAGACAAAGTCCACGCCAGCTCAAAACCAAGGCTGTTGATCTCTGAAGCTCCCTATTTTACCACGAGCTCCTGATGGGAACGCAGCGCTGCGGCACGCCGTGCTCGATGGGCTTTGCTGCATTTTATCCACACACGCCACAATTCAAAGTCCCACATCAGCACGTCTAAATTAACCGTGTCCTTTCTCAAAGCACAATTTCAAATTGTTTTTGTTAAAGGGGCGAGATTTCTATTCCTTGGACAACCGCAGCAATTTTCATTTGGGGCGAAAAACGGGCGATCAGCGCCTTTTACAGGAGAAGAGTCCGACCAGCTGGACGTCCCTGCTACGTAGGGACGTCAGGCCATGCTAAGAGAGGAATATTGACTGCAGGAGAAAAACGCAATTAATTGATGCCATTTTGATCAGAGTTGCCTGCTAATGGGGCTGCTCCCTGCTGCATTTCTAAGGGTTTCTCACTGCTCAAGGAGTCACGTGAGGGTTGGTAGCCTGAGCGTGCAGAACTACACCCGTTTTTTTCCTCCTTCGGCGTGCAAAGCTACGGAGAAGAGCAGGGTTCGTTTGCCAGGTGTCCTTCCAGACAGCTTGCCCTGCGCTGCAGAAATTCTCGGCGTGCTGCAGAACCATCCCGCTCAGAGGGTTGGGGGTTTTTTCCCAGCTAATTTGTGTAACCAATTAGAAGGGACAATACTCCCTCCGTGAACAATGAGTGGAAAGGTGATGCTCGTAGACTGCTCTGCCAAACTAAGTAAAGAGAGAAGTAAAGAAGCAGAGGAGAAGTTGTCTCCGCATACTTCACCCTCTGAACTATTTGGGAAAAGTCACAGAGTAACTCAGGCTCTAAACCCGACTTGCAGCACCCAGATCAAACGCAGCAGAGAGGAGGTGACAGCCTTTGTTCTCAACTGCATCACTTGGAGACTAAAAACGGCACCGTTTCCAACTGGAGAAACTAAGAATACAACAAGACAGGCAGGCCAAGCCTGGAAGGGAAGGAAGGCGATCCACCGAGAAACGGCCGCCGCGCCCAACCCAGAGAAAGGCAGATTTCAGTTAACCTTCTTTTAAAAACGCATTTAGTTCCCAAGTTAGCTCAGCTTCCTCACGGGCAGCCCCTGGGAGAAGCAGAACCATGGGATGATCAAAAGGGCGGGCTTTAACAGCTAGAAACGTCCACGTTTTGACTCAGGGGACAAGGCAGGGAAAAGGCAACGAGATACCAGATGGGACCCCGAAGCAGCTCTGGGAAGAAGGCTCAGAGCTCACCCTTGGCAGGAGGAGAAGGGGCTATGCGGCGGATGCGTGTGCAGCCCTGGGCATGAGCTGGCTGCCCAGCGGCGCAGGATGACTTACCCACGCAGAGGATGTTGAAGCAGAAGCCCTGCGACGTCGACTTGTTGACCAGTTGATCAGGGAGGCTGTCGAAGCCCACGTGGCCGGAGAGGGACAGGTTCCTAAGGTCATCGTTCTGTAACACCAAGTAGAGAGGCGTTTAGGAGGGTTCAGGCACCTCCGTCAGGGAAGGAGGCTGTGCCATGTCCTGTCAGAACTGTGTAACTACGCGGGAGTTTTGGGGACAGAGGATCTTTCAATCTTAGGTTTTCCTCCCAGACATGCTCTCCTTCTATTTCCACCCAGCTCTCCGCTGTGGGGCTAAGGAGCTAAACTACCCCAACCCCAAGGCACGCAAACACCACCAGCCTTTCTCCATGCCTGCAACTACTACACCGTGATTCTGTACCAACCCGCAACACCCGGACATCATTTCTGAGGCCTCAGCAACACATATCCCCAGGGCTACCCAAAGATTATTCGTGCAGACACCTGAAGGAGACACGGCAAAACACGGTCACAGCCGTGAGCGGACCAGTTCTTGTTTGGTGAAGCAGCTGAGTCTGCCTCCTCCAGCCACCCTCCCCTTTCAGAGCTCCCCCAGCCACGTGGAGCTTCCCCAAAGCACCCAGGGAGGGCAGCGCTTCACTTATGTTATGATGTGCTCCTGGCTGCAATTCCAAAATCCATTCCTGATGGATAGCTAGCGAAGCTCGTGCTCTCCTTGGCTCGGCTTGCCAAAGGGAAGGAGCAGCTCTCGGGCTTCCTCCGTCCTGCCAGCAGCGCAAGGGAAACGTGACGCTCCTGCTCTACTGCTGCGAGCCTGCAGCGCAGCCACCGCAGGACATAGCTTAGGTGGGAATGCCACCTCTAAAGCCAGTCCATCTCCTTCCAGCTTCTATGGGCCTTGGCCAGAAGGGAAAAGAAGCGTGCATGCTGCTCTGCGCATGCCTTGGTTGACTAATAACCTCGTCCGACACGAGGTGAGGAAGCAGGGCACCGCTCCTGGCGTTTCCTGCAGGACCTACAAAGCTCACCGTGCTGCCCCACCACGTCTTCTGCAGGAGACAACGCCAGGCCAGGCACCCCGGAGGTGCCAGTCACCCAGGCCACGCTGCTGAGCTCAGTTACAGTCGCGGGCAGCCTCCGCCTGGTTTCAAGATGCTGGAAGCACCAGCTTCTTTCCCACAGATCAGTGGGCTTTGGGCCAGACACGGAAAAAGACGCTCTTTGCTTGTTAAAGTAAGCATCAAAAGCGGAGGAGGACTTCCTGCTCTGCACGGCGGAAGGAGACCCTGGGATTTATGCAGGACGTGGACAATTTAAATATTTGTAACATTTGTATTTTTAAAAACGCCAGTGGGCTTGGGATTACGATTAAGCGAAGGGAGCTCGGAGCAGATCCCAGAAAGCAAGAGGTGCCCATGACTCAGAGGCTTCACAGAAAGCCGTGGGTGTTGAGATCTCTCAGCACAGCCCCGGTATCTCTTGCCACGGTATATTTTGGGAAAGCAAGTGCTGCCTCATCATCAGTTACTCAGCAGGAGCAGGACTCAGACTCATCTCTTCCATCTGTGTCAGTTATTTTTTGCTGCATACCTTCTTTGGGTTAGTCCCCACCCCTGCAAGTGGCAAACATCAACAACGGAAGAAACAAACTCTCTCTACATTTTTCAAAGCCAAGTGTTTTCCAGAAGCCGTGCTGCGTAACAGGAGGCAGAAGCGTAAGCCTGATACCTGCCCAAAATGCTTGTGAAAAGCTCGGAGGCCCAAGGCACGGGCAGAGATGAAGTGCAAACCCAAGTCTCCACCTCCCTCGGTGCTCCCCAGGCTGCAGCTCATCTCATTGAGCAGCTACAGAAAATAGGCGCATTTCTGCGGAATTATCACAGACGGGGACAAGGCAGGAGAGCCCAGGGGGCTGGAGCTCCTACACATCTCCTTCCACACACAAATGAAAGCATCAGGTGACTTAACAGCCAGGTCCAGCGCACGCAGATGGACTTGGAGAGCTGGCACTTTTTGGAGGGAGATGCTCCTCTCTGAGAAGAAAGGCTCAAGGGATGTGCACATCCTGCACCACCTCTCACCACCGCAGCCAGGCATCTGCTCCTGCTTCCACCCTCTTCAAGGGGTAGCTGACTCCTGCTCGCTGCCTACAGGGACACCAGCGCAAGGAGAAAAAACCCTGCCCCTCTTCTCTGCCGTCCCCACAGCAGAGGTTTGGGCTGGAAGCTGCAGGAAACCAGGGCACAGCTCCGCCAAGGCTGCCCATCGCCATAACCACAACGGGCACTTCCACCAATTAGCCCAACTGCATCGGACCGGGCAGTTCTTGCTACACTTCCTCAAGAGCGCTGGAGCCTTCAGCCCTCGGGAGGGGGCAAGGACTGAAACCACTGCAAACCCAAGAGCAGCTCACCAGCTCGGGCTTTATCCGCCCGGAAAGGAAGGCTTTGCTGGAGAGCAACGAGCCGGATTGCTCCGTGGATCATTAGCAGAACAGGCGAGTGATTCAGGCGCTCAGTCTGGCAGAACAGAAGTGTTTTAGAAACCAGGGGATGCCAAGTCAGACGGGCACGCTGCTCCAGCGTGCGCTCAGCACAACACCTCTCCTTCCCCAGCACCACCCCTGAACACAGCCCTGGACTGCAACAGCTCCTCGGCTGTCACTCGCGGGAACACGGGCCCATGAGGTGCCTTATCGACGCACAGAGACGCCGCTGTACGTGGAAGCGCTGACCTCTTACAAGCCTGCTACCAGAGGAACGGTTCGCCAACCACCTCTCCTTGCTTGCAGCTTCAGGAGCGACGGACAAGATCAGCATGGGTAAAACCACAGCTCCACCGGCTTCTCTAGAGATTGGGCAACCCGCACTGGAGATGCTGCTGAACTTGGGCGCCTGCATCTTCTGAGACATCAGAGAGCTCAAGACGTCCCAAGAGCAGTCTTGAAACTCTTCCTTCAGAGAGTCACATCTCGTTACTGAGCCCCACAGCACAGGGCGAATCTTTGCCCCCTCCTCACACACCATCTGCGTGAGCAGGAAGCGATTCTGAGCCCCCAGAGCTGCACGCGCAACCCTACAACAACTCCAGAGCAACACCAACAAGTACGCGCTTGTTTAATGGGAAAGATGCTGATCACTGCTTTTCTTTCAGAGTGACCTACAAGGCATCCCACAGTTGGTATTTCTTGGGTCAACAACCATCTTCCAGACGCTGGAAGATTATTATTATCACAGCTGCTGGTTCTAACTCCAGCGGGGTAAGGGAAGGGGCAAGTAAAGCAGAGACCAACGGCACTGACTACATACCATCGCTAGAAAGAGGCTGATTGCCAGGACCCCGTGTCCTAGTGCTCTTAAATTTAAGAAGAAAAAAAGCCTTGCGGAAGTCAAGAAAGGGTCTGCAACCTCAGAGCCCTGTCAAGTCTACTCTGGATCTGATTTTCTTCATACATAGCTCCGGGTGGCAACGGTTTTACAGGTCACGTTCTGTGGCAAGCGGCGGGCTCGCCTGGATGTAATTCAGCAGAGCTTTATAAAACAATTCGGCTGACGAGGCACGTGCGAGGAGAGAATCGGCTCACTCCTCCCAAGGCACAGCGGCTTGGCAGAGCTAGCAGGAGTACGGGGAAAACTCAATTCTCCTCACTGGAGTCAGCCACCGCAGGCCTGTGTGCGGGCGGGCGGCGGGGAGCGAGGTGGGTCTCCTGAGTGGGGACGCATCGCTCCTCCAGAGGCAGCACCAAGCAGAGCCGCGGCCTTACGCCTCAGGAGGTCTCTGGGAGCTGACTGGAGATAAGGCAAAGTTGCTCTTCTCCTGGGTGGAAAAGAAAGAGTGCGCAAAAAGTCCCAAAAGGCCAAGGAGAGAGGGTCCACAAGGACACCTGCATTTCTTGCCCTGGTCGGGACTTAACCATGATGACGGCAGCTCCCTCAACCCCAGCAAGCTCCTGACTGAGCCCCTTCTGCTTTAAGGCAGCAAAATCCTCCCGCTCGGGCCCCGCTGGCCCACCGGCCCTGGCAGCTGGGGGTCAGCTTCACACGGCCCCCGAAGAGCTAAAGAAAACAAAAACGAGTCTCAAATTCGAGAGGGGGGAAACATGCTGGTATGCAAAATATTGAGCTCAACCACAAATATGAAGCAAGTGTTTAGTTATTGGAGGCCACACGACTTCGGAGGCACCCCTAAGAAATTCTGAAAGCTTTTATTGTTGTCAGCAGCTCAGGCCAGCTGCATTTTTGTCCCATTCCTAGGTGCGTGTTCCCGCGTTTCTGAAGTAATCTTCGATGCTGCCTCCGAAGCCAGGGACCTCAGAGATGCTTCCGTCTCTCAGGAAAGAGCCGTGAGCACAGAAGCAAAGAGTAGTCGGCAAGAGATGGATCACAGAATGGCTCAGGCTGGAAGGGACCTCAAAGATCATCCCGTTGGGATATACACTGTACCCTCTCCCTGGGGTAAACCTGAGAGCCAGGGGGGACAAAGTAACCGGACCCACGGAGGTCCCAGGGAGCACAAAACGGCTCTCCTTCAATGCGCTCTGGGTTTTCCCGCTCACCCCGGAGAACTGGGAGAGCAGAAAAGACTATTTTGTGGGAGGAAGACTGGAAGCAATTTGGCCAACAAAGCACATGGTGGCAGCAGACGGGGCGGGGTAGGTGTGGGTCTTCTCCGTGGAATATTGCTCTACGGATACGTGAGATTTTATCCAGGGAATATGCCAAGGGATCATCACAAGCCGGCCCCTGCCCAGGCGCAGCCCACGCCAGCCGTGCCCAGCCAAAGGAACTGCACAAAGTCCCTCTCCCAGACACCCAGCACCAACAATCGTGGTTGCCAGCAGCTCGCAAGGCGAGCCGCAGCCCTGCCACGCTGTTCCCGCGCCTCCGAGGCCGGCTGGCCGGGGGAGCTGCTTACATTGGCAAGCTGCAGCAGCCCAGCAGGAGGATGGAGAAAAAGGATACGGCCGCATTCCTCTGGGAAGAGGGAAGTCAGCAAAATCTGACGATTCAGAAGCGGCTGGAGAGCGCGGGAACGAACATTTGTCTTCCAGGCAAAATGTTTGGCTAAAGGTCAGCACAAGCGCAGAGCACTAACAGCTCCGTTCGTGCCAAGAATTGACATAAAAGACGTTTTCCCTCCATAGGTTTTCAAAAACCACGGACCTTTCTATTTGGAGTACAAGTGACTAATGCCTCTAACAGCCCCTGATGTCACAAACTGCTAACCAGCAAAAAAAATAAATTAAAAAAAAAAAAGGCAGCAGCAAGCTGGACTTCGGGGATGATAAGGACCATATGTGCATTCCAGCAAGGCTTGTAAACTCACTGAAGGGAAGGAGAAAGAAAAAAAAAGTAAGGAGAGAGGAAGGGGCGGCGGGGGGGGACGAAAAGAGACATAATGTGACAAACAAGAATGAAGACCATCCAAAGGCAGAGCCCAACGAGAACCAGATGCTCTCTGATTCTCTGGCCAACGTCTCTCCTGACAGGAGGACGCCGTGCAACTAACTGCCTTTTTAAGCGCTTGTAGGAGGCTGATGAAACAAAAGGGGAGTTCCTGTGCCAGGCTGCAGCACTCCACTCCTCCCGCTTCAAAAAACGGCAGCCGGCCTATTGCAACCTCCCCGCCTTTTGTCTTCCCAAGTGCCCCGTGGAGGGAAAGGCAAAGACACCCCCTCGGGCATCCCCGGCCAGCCCTCTCATCCCCTCTCAGCACCCCCGGCCAGCCCCACGCATGGCCAGGAAAGCTGGAAGCCTCTTCACTCCCGCCCCAAATGAACCATTTTTGGTGGGACCGTGGCCCATCGGACCACCAGCTGCTGCCCGGCGACACGAGGCCAGTTTGCACCAGTAAGCGTTGGAGAAGGTCAAGTCTCCGCTACGCTTGAGAACATGTAATCTTAAGAGTTAAAACCAACCCAGCTCAGTAGGGCGGAAGCTAAGTGGGAGATGGCAGGAAGGCATGGTGCTACGTGGACACTAGAAATACTTCTTTTCCATTCTTCCTCGGTTCCTTGGACCTTTTCCAGCCCTTCTGGCTGCACGGCCCCACAGCACCGCAGATACAGACGGAGTCCAGCAGGACGGCGGAGAGGAGAGGCCAACAACAGCCGTTTTCTTCTGTATTCCACCATCAGGCACTTAAAATAACCCTCCAAGAGCTGCAGCCCAGCAGGTCCGCACAGCCCAGTGAGGGCTGCGAACACAACCACAGCACAACACCGGGACTTCTCAGGAAGGAACGCAGCCCCCAGGGCTTGCTTGCGAAGCTGGAACAAGGCAGCCCTGTTCCAATACCTGAATCTAATGAAGGGCCACCCCAAACAACCCGCAGCAGCGAGGCGGGGCAAGCAGGGCGGCCTTGCAGCTCCTTCACCCCGGGGTTTCTTCCCTGCAGAACAGCAGCCGCCCACCAAGGGCGCGTTTTGTCAGCTCCCATTCAAGCAGGCTGCAGGACTGAAAGGTGCCCCGCATCGTGCTCGGGATAATTAATTAGCCCTGGGACTTACCACCAGGACATGCATCGATACCGTGAGGCGGGTGGGGGACGCCACGGCACGGTGCTGCCCCGCACACGGGGGGCTCTGCCCAGACCCCATCTCCAACGAGGGCACGCAGAGCTGTGTCTATAAGGTATCGGGCTTCAGATCATTTATTTACTAGTTCTGAGTCTGGACTAGAGTTCAGGTTTATCACAGTAATTATCTTCACAGCAAAACGCTAAGGCAACGCTGATACACAGACATGATTTCTTCAAGACCCAGGGCACCACAACAGAGTAGGAACAGGGCTCAACTTAAAAAGAAGAATGAATCATCATTCAGCTATGCCGCGCCACATCGTCAGCGCACTGGCAACTGGGCTTGGAGTTACTGGAGGATCTAAACAAAGCAGGTACTCCTTGGAAAATCCCTGCCAGGACTTGTAGGGTCCCAACAAGCATGGGACACACACCGGAACTCCTCGGAGAAACTTCACTGGTCCAGCACCACCAAGGAAGCGTCAATCCAGCATCAAGTGGATTGAAAGAGCTGGCTCTGACCCAGTCTTCAATGCGCACGTGACAAGCACGTGGATTATGACACTAAGGATATTTGACAAGAGACCAGAGAAAACATTTCCAACTTATACAGGTCCAGCGTTTTCATCCTCACGAGCAAGGCGTACATTTGAGCACAGCTCTGACAAACGCGGGCGACAGCAACGACGCAGGAAATCCAGACTTTAAATTTCTGGTTTAATTTTCTGAGTGTTAAGTCACAGCCCTCGCATCAGCCTGGAAAAGGAAACGGGCACAGCCCGCTGCAGCATGCGAAGGTCTTCCAGGGCACCAGAGAAGTCATTCATCATTCATAAGAAAAGGTCAGCAATCAAAGAATATAGAGGATTACAAATAATGTTGCTTGCCTTAGCGTGCAGTTTTCTGTCTTCAGCCAGGGCGAAAGTGGAATTAAGCTGAACCGAATCCGCGTGCAGAGGAAAAGGTCAAGGTTTATTGAATTATTTAGCTGACACTTTTGAAATATTGGTCCTTAGACTTCAAGCTCTCAACTGACTCAAGAGCAACAACGTTCCCCGCTTGCCTTCAGCAAGTCTGCATTTTCCTGCTCTGACAGGGAAAGCCTAGGCAAGAATTTTCATAAATAGGACGTAGCTGCAAGGAGCAATTCCCTATTTCAGCTGAAGTACTTCCTTCCCTCCACCTCGTGATCCCAAATTCTTGTGGTCGCCTTCAAAGACCGCGTTTTGTCTTGCCACAAGTGTTAATTGGCCAGAGTTCTTGCAGGGGAAAGCTCATCTGACCTAGCTCCGCAGCACGGACCTAGCACGGGGATCGTCAGGAGGGGACGGGACTAGGAGGCCCCTCTTCGCCAGGCTTGTACGTCCCTCGTGTTTCACTGCGCTGCTGCAGAGACTCCACGCTCCCGGACTCGACGGGCAGCACAAGACAACACGTTTTCCCCTCGCGTGCAGCCCACAGACAGGAACCTTCCCACAGTCCTCCCCATGCCCGCTGCCTGCAAAGGGGCAGGACCACAAAGGCATCTGACAAGCGCTACGTGTCTGGGGATGCTCCAAGTCATCAAGAGCCCCTGGACAGGACACCGGCAACAGCCCAACATACACCAAAAGAGTGGGAACTCCGGAAGCGCTAAGAGAGACGGCCGAATGAACAGCAGCGACACGGTTTCCTCCCGCCTCCGGAGCCTCCGAGGGCTCTCACCTCCCAGGGTGGCTCATGCTGACACCATCACCCTAACCCCAGAGTGGGGTTTGCCCACAGGGGACGAGCCTGGGCTCCTGGCACAGCGGGGAGGGAGGGAGCTGCCCCCCAGCTACAGGCAGCGACACCAAGTTTCTTCGGCAGGGACCTATTTTCCTAACTCCTCTATTACTGCGGCAGGAACTCCTGGGGGATAAAACTGCCTCAGTGGTGCAACCGGGAACGTGTTATGAAGGCAACCAGGCCACAGCAGAGCTCAGTGGAGGCACCGGCTGACAGCACAGCGAGGTGCTCCTTAGCAGGAGAAGACAGCGTTCCAGGCCAGTCGCAGAACTTCATTTCTGAAGGCTACAGTTTCAACAGCTTGAGTAAAAGCCGCAACTTCATCTGTGTGAGAGAAGGGAAAAGCCGCAAAGAAGAAAGAACCTGAAGAACAGAGAACTCGGCAGCATTCAGAATAAGCAACAGCCACGCAATTTGCCTTCGCTTTCTTGTGCCTTCACCTGTAGTCAGGCAGGAACAGCCACCGAGGCAAGTGGAGTAAGCAAGCCTACCTGAGCTGGGGGAAATCCAGCCCTTAACTTCTCAGCAGAAGACACAAGCACCGCCAGATCCACGGTTCACAACTGCTGTGGCTACACACCCGAGTGCTAGAAGCATCCTGGCAACGACTAAGAGGTTTGGTATCACAAACTGTTACTAGTTGTGGCCTCGGCAGAAGCTCGGAGATGACTTCTCCCTCCTCCCTGCCTCTGTAACCCACCAGAAAAAGAGCTCTGGAACATGAGCGCATGGTACGAGCTTTATAATCTGCCGTGCAGAGCAGACGCAGCCCAGAGAAAGCCCTTCCTCGCACCGGAGCACCGGCCAACGGCAACTTCCCCTCAAGCCCACTTATTAGTTGAATCCTAATAGCGCAAATAAAGCCAGACGCAAAACTGGCCTAAGTTGCTGCGTGTAGTAAACCCTGCCCGTGGCCCTGCTCTGTGAATCTCTCGGAATAAAGCACAGGGCTGTAGGGCTGCCCTTCTCCTCCTGACCGGTCCTCTGGAGCCCGAGCCGGCTCGGTGCTGCCCGGCTGGCTCTGAGGGGGACGAGGCCGCAAGAAGGAACTTCCACCAGGGCGTTTCTAAGAAGCATATCTAGGTTTCAGGGGAGGAAGTTCATTCTTCAAGAGATGAGACCAGTCCCACGTTCAACTTCCCACAAACACCAGCTAAGCATCTGCAGCCACGAACAAGCACCACGTTAATTCCTGGGGCTGGGAAGGGGGAAACCTCTTCATGTCCAACATGAAATGGAAAATAAACACATACAACCCCAAGGTCCCACACTTCCCCCGCACGCAAGCAGGCTCCGATGGTACCAGCCCCCGAGCCTCTAGCCAACTGGTGTTTCTTCATAAGCTTTTCTTGGTGAACAGTTTTCATTTTTGCTCTAGAAAAAGCGCCATACATATTCCCCCCCAAAAAAGCCCAAGGGAACAGTGGAAAATGCACAGCGTAAGGAAATGAGCGAGAGAAAAATATTTTCCTTTCGGCTGTTGCTACATTTTATTAACACTAAGTATTATTTTGAACAACTACACTTAGAAAACAACAACTCCTAAAGGAAAATACTAACAATACTTCTATAAACAAATGTATGTTAGTAGCTAAACACCAGACGCTAATTAAATGCATCCTGTAACCATAAAATCCTGTTGTTACTTACGAATAACTCTGAGACCTTGAACCCAAAACCTGCCACCAGCTTGAGAGGGCCCAACGCTGCCGCCATACAAAGTCTATCTCATCGGGAAAACCAACAACGAAACCAGCACAAAACCACCCTAAAACCTCCACGGGCACCGTTCTCATTCGGGAACTCTCTGAGCTCTGGACATCAGAGAGAAGTCCCCTTAGAATCTGTTACAAGCTTTTGACCTGGTCAAAGTATGGAGCCTCTCTAAGATGAGGAGCACCTCCTTTCTAGTCACTGGATTTCTTCCCCGCGCTTCCGACCATCGATAAAGGGGTTCTGGGTTCGGTTCCGTCCCCGGCGGTCCTGGAAACAGCCTTCCTATAGCTATTTTTTCACCTATAGCTATTTTTTCCAAAGCTCTGTCCCAACACGTTTCCCAGCAGAGCTGTGTGTTCAGTGATCTCACGGTACCTTCAGAGCTCTGGACCATTCGAGGTCCAGAACCCAGAGGAGGGCCCAGCTCATTTTGCCAAAACCACAGAGCTAGCTGAAAACATTATTCTTCCTATGACATGGGACATTTACTGGTAGCACTCTGCTGGCCATAAACACTTCCTCGTGCTTCCCAGCACGTGGAACACGGGGTCTTTAACCAGAGAACAGCGAGCTTGCGTTTGAGCTGGTCACGGACCCCACCACGGCCCCAGGGGTGACGACGACAGGCTGAAACGAGGGCACTGCCCCCCCCTCGGCGACTAATGCCCCACCAGCCCCTGCGGGTCTTTGAGGAGTTCCTACATCTGGTGCAACAGCCCAACGTCCACGAACCAACCTGACAGGGGAGTTTCAGCCTCCTGTCCGAAGGCCGTGCCTCCTCCATGCAGTAGCCCAAGTGATGAGCCCCAAAAAGCTCCTGGTCTCCACCACCACCAAACACCGCTGCTGAAGGCTCCAGCTGCGGAGACACAAGCGCTGCTCTACGGCGTGGCCACGGCTGGGTGCATAAGGTGCAAAGACACCAGGTAACACAGATGAACGGCAGCGAGTCTCCTTGTAGCCTTCTGCAATTATTCTCAAAGCAACGTAGATTCGCGCAGCTAAATGGCGCAGAGACAGAGCGAGACACTGAGGGCTCGCCAAGGGGTAGCTACCGTCGAAGGTGCTCCTCAGGCATGAGGATACACTTACTAGAACCAAGGTGAGGGAGAAATGCCAGACCTCAGCGGTGGTTTTGGTCCTGTCACAGCGGCTGGATGAGCCGAGAGCAACCCAACCACAATCAGGGGGAGGCAGGCACTGACCCTGCCCTGCACGCTCTCAGAGGCTTCCCATCCGCATACCAAGGCTCCCAAGCGCCTTTGTGAGCGGGACCTTTGGCCCCTGGTATCTTGATCCTGCTCCGCCTGCAGCGTCGCGACAGTTTAATTAAAAGCAGGAGGCTGAAAAGCTGGGAACGGGCTGGGGAGCGCTGCCCGGCTCCCAGCCGGCTCTCGAGCCTGGCGCTGAGAGCCCGACACCAAGCTCCCGAGCCAGACAACAGGTCGGCAGCGGCACCGAGCCATGCGAACAAGCGACCTGGCATCTGCCCGGACAGCACGGGAAACACGGGAACCACGGGAATGGGCTTCCTCAGGGACAGAGATAGTGCAACGGCTGCTCGGGAAAGGCTGGCAGCTAAAAATGTCTCCCTGTATCGCTTCCCACTCCTTGATGCACAAAGACAGTGCCCATTTCAGAGCACTGCTGCTCCACAGAAGGGCTGGTCTTCAGGAACCGAGTGTGCCACTTCCAAACCTTTTCCTCACCCGATCCACTGGTATTTTTCCCGCAGCAGGCCGCTGCTCACGAGACCATCAGCAGAGATTTGCAAACCACCAGCACTCGCCCACGTGCTCACTGGAATTGTGTTCTTCCAAATCCACAAACTATTCCATGCCCAGGCTGCTGCAGCATCCACTGGCTAAGAGGTTAAACTGGAGCCAGCATCCACCGTCTGCTCTGACCACCCACCCCAGGAGGACCTGGATCGGTGCAGGCAGGAGAGCAGCCCATCTTNCCGATGGGGCCCTGCTAAGAGGTTAAACTGGAGCTGGCATCCACCCCTGCAGATGAATGAGAGCTGGCCACCACCGTCTGCTTTGACCACCTACCCCAGGAGGACCTGGATCGGCGCAGGCAGGAGAGCAGCCCATCTTTGACTGCACTATGGTTTGTTTTTTTTAACTCCCGTCTCCTTGTGCCATTCTGCAGCCCTTAAGGGTGCAAACCGGAGCACAAACCTCAAGAGCAGACTCGCACAGTCTTCCTACTCACATAGAAGCCAGGAGGCCAGCACCCATCCAGCCGCCTCCATCCTCCTTCCTACCATTCCGCGCCACTGAACCTGAGCCACCAGAAATATTAGGTCCCCTGCCCTGAACGGCTTTCAGCGGCCAAGGATTTCAGCGCACTCACTCCAGAAAAAAGCCCATTTACCACAGTTTGGGTGTATGGGGACGGCACCTCCACGCTCTTCTCTGGGGCCTCCTTGCTGGGTATTTCACAGAGGAACATAAACCGCGTTTCAGCCTGCGTTGACTTGTTCCTCCCCTCTGTTGCACGCGAGCTGTACCGCAGCTAGCCTGCCTGGTTTTGTACTTCCACCTTGCGCGCTCATCCCATGGGAAGGGATCATCGGGTTGCTTTGGAGAGGCTATAAAAAAATGCTGCTTTCCCCAGGTTATCGCAGAGCCAAGCAACGCACGTCCCACGGCAAAGCAGCTTGCGGGAGCTCCGCTGCTGGTGACGGGAAAGGTAGCTGTGCTCAGGAACAGACCCTAGTCCCTACAGTTTCAAACACTGGTTTTGCTTATACAGCAAACCCAAAACACCTCTGGCCTGGATGTTTCGGTGGTTCTGGCCTTCAACAGAGAAACTCCCCAGCTCTCCAGAATGCTCTGTGTGAAGACTGCCCTCAATTGCACTTATGTAAAGCCGGAGAAACAAGGTCAGCCGAGTTATTCGCGCTGCTCACTTCTAAACGCTTCTTCCTTATGGAAATTACTTGTTAAATCTCCTTGAAAACATAACTTGCATATCGCCCTGTTCGAATAGTTGCTTGCTTCAAGGTGGTTTTAATTAAAAGCATTTGCATGCCACAAGCCCTCACTAGATCTGGGGCAACAGGGCTAGGTGTGTAAACGTGGCTATGGCCACACTGCCCATTAATTCCCAGCCTTGCCTCTTATAAAACACGGAAGGGAATTATGGAATGTAAGAATTCCGGAGGAAAAGGCACACCAAAAGGAAGGTATTTGCCCAAGACCACCCAGCAAATCAAGAGCCACACCGCTTGCAGCGTGCCAGCCACACACGTCCTAATCCCAGGCGGCTCTTGTAATTAATGATCTAATAATGAATAGCGGCGTAACTCCAAACGCTGAATAGCAAAAGGGGTTTCCAGCAGGATGAGGATTCAGCTACCTGGAAACACAAGCCCCTGCTTTCTGACAATTACCCATCAGAAACCAAACTGAACCGCTCTAATTGTTCAGTGACCGTCAACTGTGCATCCCAGGAGGTAAAGCACTTCTGCCAGAAGTTGTTTGCAGCTTTCAGCCCGGCTTCTCTCTCATTGAGAGCATCAGGAAGGGCTTCCCACCGCCTCGCTGCCCCGGGGCCGAGGTGGGGAGGCTCACACGCAGGTTCTCCCCAGCGTGAAGCAGCTCCTGCATCTGGTGCCACTTCGCAGCCCCGCTGGACACCAGGGGCTTGTGCTGCAACCGCCAAACCCTTCCCTTCCCCGCCAGACTGAGCCAGGCCTACAAGAAAGCCTGGAGCGCTCTGCAGGAGCCCATCGAGGCTGGGAATGGGGCTGCCCCCAGACTCCAGCCAGGGACTCGTTTCACAGCTCCCAAAACGGGTCCAGCGCAGTGGAAACCACCTTCCAGGCGTGGGGGCTGGTGCAGAGGCACCACTCTCTGACTCTTCTCATGGAGGGTCCCTGTGGGGACCAGGGGAGCTCCGTCACGCCCCTACCAACCTGCTCCCCGAAGACGCTTCGCAGCTCTCACCCCGTGAGCTCCAGCACCAAGCACCTTCCCAGCCATGGGCTGAGGGCTCAGAAATCCTGATGAGTAACCAACCTCTGAAGACAGATTTGAGGGGGCCGGGGGAGGAAAAAAACCAAACCATAAATTAGGTCAAACGCTCCTGGAAAATGCCAATTACTTTATATATAGCAGACAGCGCTTGCATGTCAGTTACTCTCAGCTTGCTGTTGTCAGATATTAGCTGAAATTCCCTGCTTCCCTTCAGCTGCCGTATTACAGTGCCACGTACTCAATATTAATGAGAAAGATGAAACAGAACCAGACTAGGCTGGCGTTTCCTGCGACAAAAGAGAGTCCGTGGCCGAAAAGCAACCGTTTAAAATCACGAAGGACTTTTCTTGGCTTGGAAATGACGATACACGGGAAACGAATGAAATCATTGTCACGTGTCATTAAAAATGTTAATCTTCTGATGCCATAAGCTAACAAAGCTGTAATCATTCATTTGTCATTTCTTTCGGTAAAAGCGATGACAGCGGCAAGTTTTGTCACCTGGTCGCAGCCAGGGAAAGCTTTACAGAGAAAACTGCTGACGCAGCACTTGGAAAACGACTTCCCCCTCCCCACGTCTGCACTGTGCGCTGAGACACGGGCAAAAAAATACCAGAGCGCAGAACTGCCTGACCAAGAAAAATAAGCCACGCTGGGACCTGCCACAGCTCAGCCTGGACACCACAGAGACGCTGGGGAGGAACCAGCAGCGGCGGTTGAGCGGCATCATTTACCAGCAGAGCAGGTCTCCAGCCCAGCCAGCAAAACCCCTGCTCCTCCCGGGGTCTCGCCGCCAAGACCGGAGGGCTGTGCATATGTTGGGTCCCAGATGGCCGTGTTAAGCCTTATAATCGCTGCTGGCAATAGACCTGCTCACAGGACGGCCACCTAAGCGTTCAGCTGTAAAAGCTGAGAATCAATGAGAACCCTTTCCAGCTATTTAATTCAAAATATCAGTCTTGACATCTCAGAGCAGGAACAAAACAAAACCGAAGACTATTGCAAGCTCATTAGCCATGCGGTTTCAAAATGCATCTGCAGCTACCCAAGGAATTTAATCCTACCAATTAAAAGAAGGCAACAGGGAAAAGAAAGATCTTTCACTGCACAAAGAAGCAGGAGAAGGAAAAACCAACTACATTTATGCACAGCCTCTTTACTGGCAACCCCGTACCTTCCCTACTCGCATCTGGAGGATGCGGGGTGAGCCACGTTACCGCAGAGAGGTGCCAAGAACACGTGTCCCTGATAACCAGATGGCTTCACCTTTCCAAGCCGCACATTTCTTATTTCCAAGCTAGGCTCTGGCCTGCCAAACTTTGCCCTGGAAAAATCAAGCCAGGGCTGCCACCCTGCTAGTCTTCCTTCACCGGAAAGCTGCCAAAAGCTCCTAGGCTGACTCAGATTGGAGGAGATGGGTTTTCAGCGGGGCTGAAAAGGTGATTTGTGTGCTTGGCAAGGCACAGATCTGGCGGCGGCTGCAAGCGGGAACCTCCATCTGAAAGAATAAAGCAGCCTCGCAATCGGCTCTCTGCTTCAGCAACGCACGGCGTTCAACACGGGTCTGGCAAATAGAGTCCCTGCTGAATCTCCTGCTTAGCCAGGACATCGCACATGACTCTGCGCCCGCTTAACCCCCCGGCGAGACACCCAGACTTTCGGAACGCCATCAGATCCAGAGAGCCCCCAAGAGTCCTGCAAATCATTCACCAAGATCCCTCTCAGGATTTAAAACACTATTCCTCCCCTTCCGCCCCCTTGACTTGAGGGAGGTTAATGCAATTTCTGAATTAAGTACCCGAGGTGCACGCAGATTTCCAGAAACAAACCCCATTACAACTAACGCTGGGCACAGGAACGGGTTCTCAGGAGCCGCTGGCAACGCGGGCAACATCCGTGGCAAAACCGAAGTGTTTCTAAAGCGAGCCTTGTTCTATCAGCTCGTGCCGAGCGTTCACAGCCAGATGTGGTAAAGAAAGAACCTGCAAGTAGAGCACTTCATTAACGTGCTTCCAGCAGCTAGATCCCGTCCGAAGACAAATCTGGGATGCAGAAATGGTAACAGAAAACCCAGTTCGATAACAGAAAGATCTGAAGAAGCTCTAAGCTGAGATGGAAATAACAAAGAAACCGAGGAACAGCAGCAGTCTGCTCTTTGCCATCACCTCACGTGGGATGATGCTACCACAGAAAACAAGAAGCCTGAGCCTGCAAGGAAAAGATTCAGCTCCACGTTTTCAGCAACTTCAAAAGCTCTGACTGCAAATTCGGACCCCAAGGCTACTGAGCCGCTTTTCCAAACACAGGCGCAGTCGGTGCTTTTAAACAAGGAGTCCCAAAAGCAGCCCGAGACTTTGCAGAGCTCGGCAGAAGAGCTGTACCACCAGGGAAATGGCAACGCTGGCCTCCATTTCATGCCAGCGGTGGGTATCTCGCACACGAGATGAGCGGAGAGCACGGCCACGCGGAGAACGCTTCGTTTGGGGCGAATTTCTGCTACTGCTGCTCTTAGCCAGGAGAGCAAGACCATGAACCTGGCTTTCCGTCTCGGATCCGGAGCATCCCCCCGCAGCGCCGCGGTGTTTGTCTGAACCGTTATTACGCATCACTTGTTTCAGTGGGCTGGAGAGCTGTTCGCAGGGCTGGAAGCGAAGGCAGCTAGATAGCGTACCTAAAAAAAGCTTCACGTACTATCGCGGGGCTCTTCTTTCTTTTTACATCACTTGGTTGCACCCAACCATTGTAACCTGAAAACGCTTCGGCATCTTTTCCTGCAAGAGTCACCGCGGCTTACGGGACTAACGCCTGGCGCCGAGCCAAGCCAACGGAGAGGCTGGAGAAGGCAGAAGCGCTTGCCAAGCCAAGAGGAGACCCTGTCCCCTTGGCACTGCTCCTGCACGGCGAGCCCCTCGTGCCCACGCTCTTGCACCACCTCGAGAGGAAGAGGCGTCCCAGGGGCACGGCGGAAGGGACAACCCTCAAACCGCTCTGGAGTGGGCAGGCAGCCAGCAAAGCCGTCTCTCCCAGCAGCTGCAGGGGTGGGCAGGGGACATGTAAACCATGCCTCGGCTCCGAGGAAATATTTCACTTCTCAGATTCGCGCTGCTTACTTAATCAATCCCCATCGCTATTTCGGAGGCCCTCCTCAGACACTAAAATTGATTCCCAGTGATCTTGTCTACACAGAATAACGATTTTCCAACTATCTCTATCAGATCCTGACTCCAGGCCAGCTCACTTCGTGCTGGAAAAGGTAGAGACCCCGTGCTTGCAGCGGGCTGGGGACGTAACCTGCCCCGCGACCGAGGCTGTGCTGCCAGCGAGGCAAGGAGGAGACACGTTCCCACCATTGTTAACACCAACGGGAGCAACAGGAATTGTCTGAAAGAATTTCCTACTGCAAACAAGGCACCGAGGTGAATAAGGCAAAGGAAGAGTTCACAAACCCAATTACAGCCTTGTGCGCACTGCCCAGGTCTGCTTCCCTGGCCCGGCCCAAAAAGCCACGCTTGGCAGCTGGAAGCGGGCAAGGAAGCCAAAACCCACGCCCGTGGCCACGGCAGCAGCCTCGGCAGAGCCACCCAAGCCCACAACATGGCCACCATCTCCCACAGGAGAGTCTGCAGCCCCACGATGCTCCCTGGAACGTACCTGACGGCAAGGACAGCTCAGCCTTGCAGCCACCTCAGAAAGCTGCAGAGCAGCCAAGGCCCTGCTGAGCCGTGCATGACGGGTTCAGCCCCAACCCACCTCATCCCCCAGCCTCTTGCAGACTCAGCAGCAGCTCCTCTCCCACCCAGCCACACCTCGGTTGAAGACAGCCGGACCTCCAGCCAGCAAGAGCACAGAAACGCTCACAGAGACGAGGGTGCATCCCCTTTCTCAAGGCTCACCTCATTGCCTGAACTCAGGGGTCACGGAGGTCCTGCTCCACCCATCCACGTGTGGATGTGGCTTCCCAAAGGCGCCGACCCCGGCTCTTGCCGAGCCCAGCAGGTCTTGGGAGATCTGCTGCTCCGAGAAAGCCAGAGCAGGTAGAGCCTCCAGCTCCCTGAGCCTCACTGCACCTTCTTGTCTCTCTCTCTCCATAGAAACTGGCAGTCTCTCATTACCAAGTCTTTTTAGAACAGACGGAGGACGACGCTGCGCTGCTTTAATCTCTCAGATAACGCTTTCCATGGTTCCCATGCAAAAATCTGTATTCCAGCTTCATTTTCCATCAGTTTGACTTGGAGAGAAGCATACATTAGTGTATATGTAAACGTTAGCCTTCCTCCTTCAACCAGACCAAGCTACGATTCTGTAAACATGTAGGATAAACAAATAAGGAGAAGGGGAGCGAGGCCAGAGCCCTCTTCCCTGCTCTGGACCACCGAGAAACCATCCGGCCCCGGTCCGGACGCTGGGAACGAACCCAGGAGGAGGAAGGGGGTCCCTTATCTAGCACAACCTCAGCAGTTTCCAGACCGCAAAGGGCTTATCTCACGCTGAGCCCACAGGACCGTATGCATCCTTCCAGCCCGATGTACGTTTAGGCATACGCATGGCTTCCGTCAGCTGAGAGGTCCCACGGCAGCTCCCAGCGCCAAGCCTGCCAAAACTCCGCTTATGCATGCCTTGACATTTACATACCGAGCCCGGGCTCCATTAAGTCAAACGAAATTACAGGCAGCGCATTACACATGTGCCTTCGCATCTGTGGGATCAGGGCCTTCAAATGAAAGCTGCCCGTCCTCCCAAAACACGCCCTGCTCGGCTACAATTAAACACAGGCGCTTCAGAGCAGCTCGCCCCAGTTGTTTTTTATGCATGCTTTTACAATTAGCATAATGTCATACCCTGCCAGGACGCCAGAGGTTGTGACTCAGGAATGTTATCACCGTTTAAGTCAAACCGACTCGCGTTTCCTTTCATTCCTTTTCTTTCCTTGCGTTCTACCCCCGCGCTCCCCCCAACAGGACGCGTACAACTCAAGGCCCTCATGAACAACGATTATCGCGCTGAAAGCCGGATGGGCAAACGCTCACCAGCCTCGCCTCGCTCTACCATCTAATTAACTATCCCTTCCGACCGCCTGCAACGCAAAGCGGGAGCAGAGGGATTAGATAAGGAGGCAGACGAGACCAAACCGCCCCAACATCTACTGAACGCCAGCCTGCCGTCCTTTCTCCTCTTATCACCCCAAGATAAAGCAGCGGTTCTGGAGGACCAGCAGCCGGCCCACCAGCCGCTTCTGAGGGAGCCGAGTGCCCTCATCCTTCCCGCTCCCCCAGGCACACGCTCGCACGCTGCGGGATGCTTGGCTCTGCAGCCAGGACCGGACTGTTGGGCACACGCGTGGTCCAACCCTCCGTGGAGGCTGTTCTGGGACTGCTCCCGGACTCTGGCGAGCCAAAACTGTGAGAGGCTGGGCAGCGGCAGCAGCTCAACGTAACGACAGAAAATAAAGCCCAAGGCGTACAGAGGAACCGAGGGCAGACAGCTGGGAAGGAGCCGTGTTCCGGAGCCTGTTGGCGTTGGGAGGCTGCTGCTCTACGCAAAGCCAAGCAGCACTGCTCGGCAGTCCCCTTCAGCCTGCCCCAAGAGCCAGCCCCAGTGCTGCTTCCCATACGTGTTCTCACACCCGCAGCCACACTGCCACTTCCGAGCGTGCTTTTAGACCCTAAGACCAAGGAGTCCTTTCAGCCGAAGCTTCACACACAGCCGGTGTAACTCACGGGTGCTCTGTCGACAAACAGCAGCTCCTACTTCGCTCAGCAGCACTCACTTCCCCACTCCAGCGAGACCACCAGCCCCACCTTCCTGCCTCTGCCTCGCCCCACCACGGGAACCATCCAGCCCCGCAGATCCCCGGCCCGGGCTACGAGAAAGCGGCTCATCTGGGGCACATCTGGAGCGCAGACCACGTTCTCCCTACCAAGAGGGGCCACGTCCGAGCCCCCCGCGCTCGGGCAGCAGCAGCTCCGCTCGCAAGCGCTGCACAAGTTCCCGGGAAGCCGCTCACGCCGCTCTCCCTCCCCCGGCCCGGTCCCGCCGCAGTTCCACTCAGGCTGGACGCGGGCGAGACTTGGTATTTTTTCTTTTTTTTTTTTCCGGAACAGCATCTGTGAGTTCTTGTGGGTTTGGGGTTTTGGTTTGGTTTGTTTTTTTTTTTTCCTTTCTCTCCATAAAGAGGAAATCTTTTGTCTTTCTCAACACAGACGTAAAAAAAAGAAACCAACACAAAACCCCTCCCGGGCACCACATCCCCAGCGGCCACGGCCAGGCTGGAGGATGCGAAACACGCGTGTCCCTCTCCGGGCTTTTCCCCCGGCTGCTGCCGAGCGCCCGAAGCCGCTCCCGGGGCCCGCGGGCACCCCCCGGCCGCGCCCCCCG